>JAOTRQ010111128.1:0-19524 GCA_028565875.1 Hoplisoma paleatum | reverse complement strand
ATAATGAATAAATACATTTGTGTAGATAATACATTTAGCCAAAAATTGCAACACATGACTTTACAATCCTAATAAACAAACATCCTGTGCAAAGACTTCCGAATTCATGGTGCCTCTAATAGTCCATAAAAATGGCGCTATTTGAAGATAGATTTATATGTTATATTCATTATGGCCAGCAGGTGGCACCAGAGAAACATAAACTAAAACAACATTGTTGTGGTTTTTTAACCTTTTTGTAAACTGCATCAGCCGTGGGCTTAAGGCAGACTTAAAATAATACACCAAAAGGTTAAAAGGTTAATAATCACACGTTATATTATGTAAGTGATTAAATGAAACAATACAATAAAATAAAACAAACTGAATGCAACTTAAAAAAACGTTGAAGTGTGAAGAAAAGACATAAGGGCAATCCTGCAAGCCTGAACTCCTTACAAAGCTTGGCTTTCGAATAATGAGAAGATGAAAGCCTTTTAAACGCTATAGGAAACCCAACTGTGGTTTGCCAAATTGCATACACATGAGACGAGCAAAAAGGGTGGATTATGCCAAACTAAACTTTTAGGCCTTGCCGCAGTGCACAGATTGGCAGAAACCCAACTACCTAAAAACACATTCTGTCAAAGTGACAAAAGTCCACATTATTCAAAGAAGGACAAATTTTAGGGCTCAACAATACATAATTAAATGATATGCATTATATTATATTATTATTATTATTCCCAGTGTTATATTATTTTGTGCAGCAAAAATAAATTGTTATAAGTCCATTGCTTACTATGTAGTGTTGGCTGTTGTTCTTGTTGCCATCTTGTCTCCTGGTGTGGGTTGATTGTTATTGTGTACTGCTAAACACTTGTATTAACACATTTGTTTGAGGTGCTATTGCTCAATATTTTTTTTCAAATCAATTCAAGTGCCATTATTGCTAGTACTGTGTGTAATTTTCACAGCATAAAGAAGCATCACTTACAATATACGGTGCAATTTGCAGACTAACATTTGTTCAGATTTGATTTTTATATTTATGTTTTCACCTTTTTATTTTCTAACCTATTTTAATAAAACAGTTACCCACCATTCATTTCCTTCTTTGTATTGTTTTGATCAAGCACTTTCTCCTTTATCGTCTACAATTTGTTGTAGCCAATGTAAGAAGTGTATATTTATTTCAAACACTCCAAAACATCCATCGACTTCTTCTTATCAGCTGATGGAATTGGTCCCACATAAATATTTAAGCACCTGCAATCCTCCACATCTGTACACGTGCCTCAGGATATTAACCAGGGTCATTAACCATTCACCTGGCTTTTTCGGGCCACTCTAGTGGCCAATTTGTCTGCTGCAGGCACTGCCAGTTTTACCTCCTGAGGTGCGCCCAACCAACCAGTATTCAAACGGAGTTCAAATCTCCAGCACTGGTGTGCTAGTGGGACTGATGTTCGCTAGTAGGACATCCATTACACTTAAAGGCTGATTTATACTTCTATGTCAACTCGACGCGAGACAACACCATTGCCGTAGCGTTGTCTTTTTCCTTATATAGTTCTGTGTCATGGTCATATGCGCCATTAAGTAATTCACTGCCACAATGCAAGAAGCTTTTGAGTTTCTGACGGTTCTGTCACGTTTGTCTTTACACTCTGGTTTTAGCGACGAGCAAAAAAAGCCGCCGTTATACATTTTAGCTTATTGATATTCAACAATGAATGTTGGCTCATAAACACAATGTTGTAAACATTAAAGCTGTGATGTAATGAGTAACTACTTTAACCACAAGTGTGTACACTCCATTGTTTTGATCTTTGTCTCTACTCCTTGCGGTTGGCATCCTTTCCACACGTAGTTGAAAATTTTGAGCGGTGAACATCAGGCTTTGCAGAGGCTCTGTACAAGGGGCATGAACAGCAGCACCACTACCCACTACTTTCCATTAGGTTTTCGATCTTTCAGATTTTCTGTGTCACTTGACCTTTCTTGTAGTAATTATCCATTAGATTCCAGGTGTGAAAACTTTGTATGCTCTTTACTGGAAGTCAGCCTACATGCTTGTGAGAAGAGGGATTTCAAAACTCTTGACTCATTCTGACACATGAACACCCCACAGCTGCAATGACAACCCCAAACTTCAGCATAGCATAACTGTTCTTGTCCAAAAAAGTTTAATGTCAGTTCAAACTCTTGGAACTTATAAGATAATAGGAAATGCACAGCAAGGAAGCTCTTCAGACCGACCCGTTTATTTACCAATAAAAGTCTAGCTTTTAATTTCATCCAGATATACTCTAGGACACCCAAGAGGATATCGGTTCTTGTAAAATTAAAAGTAAGGGTATATGTAACAGGGTATTACTTGAGGGTATAACTGATATTGTATTACTCTTTAAGATTCTTTCTTATAATATTTCTAGAGCTTTTGCTTGTGACAGTTGCCCTTAGCGTTCCCATTATGTGTTTCAGTCTGGGGTGTGGTAAAAAAAAATTACAACATAAATGAATTTGACTTGACTCTGACATATGCTCGCTTTGTCTGTAAACTGAGCCGTGCAGTGAACTATGACAACCATTTCTAAATTTATCCAAATAAAAGCATCACTGATCATATACAAAATGTGTGCTGCCTCTCCTATGACCCACGGGATATGACACAAGTACATTCTACTGGTTGGCACAGACTGAAACAGGTCTAAATGAATGATGTAAACATGAACGATTCTATTCCACAAGGATTACGCTGCGTATGAACATAGCAACAGTGACAGGCAATTTATTCTGCTTTTCATGCAGCTTCATCCATAGTCAATGTTATTTTTTTTTCGTTAGAGGTAAATTCATCTTTAAAAGTTTGTTCTGCTTCAGCCTTTGTGACATTGAAAAACACGCCGGAAATCCTCAACATATATTTACAAACCGTCGGGTGCTCAGTGTGCATGTATAAAAAATTGAGATGCACACATTTTAAGTACACGAAGGGCGAAATAAATCAAAGTCATGATGGAAGACAGGCCGATCTGGAGAAGAAAACCATTCATCATCTTCCTAATTTAGCCCACACGTCTAAATTTACTACCAGAATTAATTAATAAAGTGTTTATATGTATTAAATCTTAGCAAAAAAAACTCAATTACTGTTGGGATTTATTCTCAACCATAATTTTATCAGTAACACAGATCTGGTGCGTGTTTTCATTTATAATTTTATGACCTACATCTACAATTTTACTGCCAAACAATGACAGACTGTAGCTCCTCTGATGTGCTATATGTGGTGTATGATAGATTACATAAGTTATCGTTAGCGGAACGTTAGTGGAACATTAGCATTGTACCTTTTGTTGTGTGATGGGAGGTTCGGGAACTCTACAAATATGCAATGACTTTGTGCACTGTGTTTGTATTACATATTTTGGTTGCTTTTTTACAGACCTCCATTGTGTCAATAGCAATAATCCTGAATTTACATTTCTTACATTTTTAAATCTTTATTTTATTTTAAATGTTTTCTAAGACTTTTTACTGTATTGTCACTGAGCAGTCATAAGTGCAATTCACTGATGGTTGTACGATGTATGTGACAAATAAACCTTGATTTGATTTGTAATGTTTTGTCAAAATTGGTCCTTCACATTGGAAAACATTAACTCATGCTATTCTAAAGATATTGAGACAGTTTCTTCCACAAATTTAATCACATTATCCCACACACACACACACACACACACACACACACACACACATAATAATTTGCAAAACTTTTATTATTTTTTTATATGTATTTGTATGTTTGTATTACAAAGCTTTGGCAATACGAATGTTATTATTTGTCATGCCAATAAAGCATCTTTGAGTTTGAGTTGAGACATGTTCCGTTGTCCATATACTATAGATAGATTAGCACAAAATTTTTGGTGCTTCTAAAAAAACATGTGCTGATGGGATGTACATAGTTTAGCCACATTTGGGTGCTTATTTTAAAATATAATGGCTGTTAAGTCAACAGAAGCTGTGCTATCAACATTTTTTGGACGTGTAACTGAAATCTCATGAAGTCATTATTATCAGTGACACCTGTACATACAGTGTACCAAATATTCATTTAGTTTACGTGTGTGTGGTTACCTTGCTGAGCAAAGGCGCCATACACGACCCACATTGTGTTGAGAAGGGAGGCGTTGGGAGAGGCAGGTTGATGCGAGCAGACAGCCTGTACACGGCGCAGGATAAAGATCACCACCCCCATCACGGGCACAGTGGCACCAATACACACCCATACCGAGAGGTCTAGGGGTGCCAAGAGAGAGAAGATCGACAGCTTCTCTACTGATTTGCTCATTAGGATTCCAACAGAGTAATCCATGTATCGCTTAGTAAAGTCCACCGCACTCTCCCGGTCCGGAGTGATAGTGATGGCAGAAATGGCAAGGTCTGCTTTCTGTGGTGCAACACACAAGAAATATGGAATAATACAACAATTAACCCATTAACATCTGTACATAATCAACAACTGCTCATTAATAGATGATTAGCTTGGAGTGTAAACATGCCTTTTGGGTAAGTTCTCCAATCAGACCATCCCAGGAGCCATTTGCCTGTACGGAGCCATATTTTCCATCCTCTACTTGATAAATCTCATATTTAAAGCCGAGTACTTTGGCTAGCGCATCCAAAACGTCAATGGAAAACCCTTTATATTGTTTTGCCTGTCCAAGAACGCTATCCGCCGCCATAACAAAGGGTTCTTCCTAAAAACAGAAAATAAAAGAAAACAGCAAACCAAATGAACATGGGTAAATTAGTCGGCACACTCGGTAACATTGCAATTAGAAGTTTTTGTGTTGCAGTTTGTAAACATGATGCTGCAATTAAATCAGTTTGTGCTGCAACAAACTGAGATTCAAGAGCAGCTACAATTTATATAATGACTGAGTTTCCAATTCTAAACCAGAACCAAATGCATATTTTTTTTCTAAACACAGTGCTGTATAGTATAATAAAATACCGTATTTTACAATGTTTGCCAGTATGCTCATTTAAGTAATTTTATAGCAAGATACAAAATAGCCACAAGTCACTTGAGTCGACTGAATCAAAAGCAAGATAATAGTTACATAAAGAAGAACAAAAATAATCTGTTATCCTAGTCAGACAGAACATTTATCTGCTTTTAGATCAAAAAAGAAAATTTGATCTGTACTGATAATGATTACCTACCGAGACAAAAACAGACTAGCGCCCACCTACCAGGAAGCACATTAAGACAGTGCTGTACTTTCAACTGTTTGCTAAAAGCTTTTCTTAACCTGATTCAGCTCTCCAGACCGAAGAAAGATGAGCATTGAGCATTTCTCTACCACCCAGGGGGTAAAATGACCTTTCTTTGACTGTCTGAAAAGTCTCATGCCGTTTTTAGACAGTGACCGAAAATCCACCTTATTACTAAGTATTTAAGTGAGGCACTTTGCCCCCAAGTCCCAAAACTGACACAGACAGACTTTGCTGCACTATTTTATCTACCTTTTAATGTATTTTAAGATAGGATTTGAATAATCGGGTCTTTCTGCAGGGCATCATCTGTATTGTGTTCACACAGACTCTCCATCAAAACCTCTTTAGCATCGTGTCAAATTTCACAAATTTAGAGTTCAAAGGCAAATCTGTATTAAAATTATTATATAATCGCACCATCCATCCACCCATCCATCATCTACTTTTACCACCGATTAATCCTAGACTGGGCGAATACACTAAAAACCTGAACAGGTCTTGACAGGACTAGTATGTTATAGGGTACAGAGCCAAACACGCACGCACAACCACACACACATTTACATGTTCAACATTTAATACATTCTTTTATTCAAAGTGACTTACAATTACAATAGAATTGAAGGTTAATTTAAACAAATGGGGGTTAAGGGCCTTGCTCATGGGACCACTTGGGTAGTGGTAGTGGAACTTAGGAACTGGCAACCTTCTGCCCACTAAGTCACCCCTGTCCCTACACAAAGGACAATTTTCTAATCAATCTCTAATTAACCCGATTGCATGACTTTGGACTCTGGGAGAAAACCGAAGCACCAAAAAGAAACCCACACAAACAAAAAGAGAACATACAAACTCCTTACTAATCATGCAGTTTATACTTTTGTTAATTTATTATACAAAATGCACATTTACGTAGAGATCTTAACATATCGAGCTACTTGAGTATGTGATAGATATGAAACATAAAATAATATAGATTTTTTAAAATATTATAGATACGATGCAATTTATAAATGTTATTGAATTCTATGTAAATACATTTATTACAGAAGCTTTCACACACGGCCAAGCTTAGTACATTGGGGTCTGAAAAGACTAGTAATAAACATAATCTAAAGCCTTGCTGTAGGTCAGTTTTATGAAACACTTATGAAATGAAATAGCATCTGTAAATATTCACATTTTTTTACTGTTTGCTCTTAATGTGATCTTTGCAGAATATCCATTACTAATACATTAGCCACAAAATATCAATGGCTTTATTTGTAAGTAAAATACCTGTAAAATAACCGTGTTCCTATATTCACAGAAAGAATACTTATATTCTTGTATACATATTCAGGCTGGCTGAAATTGCTGAAATTGTTTACATAAATAAACATTACATGGAAAACGATGTCACTTTTAGTGGAGACAGAATGTGTGTGTATGTGTGCTTGTGTCAGATCACATTCAATGTGTAAATCATTCACGACACGAAGGTAGAGGTATATCTTCAACAATTGCAGAATTTACTTTTCCCAGAAGACTTTCTTTACAGTTCCTGGAAACTGAAAACATTGTTTCCACTGCAATTATTTAAACCTCTTATTATTTTAATATTACAGAAAATCACACTGAAACAAACAGTACCTATGAATTTTGCGTTGTTTTGTTCACAGGCATCGAAACAATCCATGCAAATGATAAGATGTGACATTAAACGCATTGTGTGCATTAAGAATAATTCTTATAATGATAAATAGGCAGCAGTCGCATTTTTAAGTCCTTTATTTACTTCATTTAAATTTCTGTCATTCAGCAGTCTAGCAGACACCTTTATTCAAAGTGATTTACAAAATAGTTAAAGCATTCAGTCTAAGCAATTAGTATTAAGGGACTCGCTCAAGGGCCCAACAGCAACCTGGCCAAGATGGGGCTTGAACCAATAATAACTAATCCAGTGCCTTAATCACGGGCCTACTGCTTGCGCCATATCTTCCTCCACCTCTTCCAGCAGATACACACATTACATATAAGTATATAAAGCCATGCATAATACATTGTTCTCATTGTAAAACACATTTATGGTTCATTGGGCTCATAAAGAAAGAAACAAAGTAAGACCGACTGAAGTATGGGGAACGGAATTGTATTTTACTGTTTCGATGTGCAGCACAAAATACAAAGGGAGGTAAGATGTCATTGTGAAATCCCCAAAGGAACAAAATGTAATCAGTATGCAGGGACATACAGTGAACATCTGCAGTATACTGGAATTATAGAAACATCACATATGGTACATGGTATCTGGTTCACAGGCTGTGTAATTTTTGCATCATTTGTCACTTTTTGATTTAGTTTTGATTGTAAATCTAAAGCGTACAAAAGACACCAACTAAACCAGGACTGAAATGTAACACAGTACTATTTGCTTGGTTAGTACATACCATGGAAACCAAATTACAACACATAATTAGGCTAAATTACTAAAGCATATGTATCCCCAAAGTCAAATTCCAGTGCATTATGTTAAGATGCCATTTTCACAGCCCTGTGATCGAAGAATCTTGTTGTGATCTGTTATCAAGGTCTTCTATTTCTAAAGCATATTCCTACATATTCTCGTAGCTCTAAATTCCTTAGAGCCTTCGACCTCGAAGTATTTCCAGCGATCTATATTCTCCAGATTTCTGTTTACCCAAGGACTTGTTTTATTAGTGTGTTGTGAGCCTGGCTCTAGATTAAAAAGGCATTTTTAGTTGTTGTTGTTGAGATAATCAGTCAGATTGCACTAAATGCAATGGAAGGTGTGGCAGGAAGGGCATCCAAACAAAAACAAAAAAGTTATTAGTATTAGAAGAAAAAATAGAAGAAAAAATACAATCAAATGCTTGGATTTTCAGAAAAGGTGCAATTTTGACTCAACTGTACATTAAATGTTGACCCAGCTTTTCATAAAGGTGTTTTATTACCCTCTTTCAATATTCCAATTCAATGCCTGAGGCTGAAATTATATATTTGGAGTGATTTTCTTAGAGACTACAAATATTTCGGTCCAGACTGGCCACTTCTGAAGAGATGTGTTATAATGCCAGCAATCCCACTTGAACAGACTGGTATTTCAAAAGACTGCTGGCGTTACAGAGCGATTGCAAATCCGGTCTGTTATAAAGACTTTAAGCCTGGTCTGTTATAAAGACTGTTATTAAGACTTGCTTAGCAATTAACAGCAAACACCTTCAGCTGCGCATCCTTTAATTTAAGGCGTTCAAGACAAGCCATTTAACGGTGCTGGATTATTGCCCTACTAGTCAGTAGAGAGTCACCGCTGTGCACGTTTAGCCGTGTACTCGCTTGCTTCGTTTGCCATATGGGGCAGCACAAACTCGTGATAATGTGCACTAAGATGTAAGTGCTTTGTGTGCAGTCCCACCGCTGCCAACCTGTTCTATTGGGACAGTGTAGCCTAGTGGGTAGAGCGTTGGGCTAGGAACACAAAAATTGGGGGTTCAAATCCAGGCTCTGCTACACGGCCACTGTTAGGTCCTTGAGCAAGACCCTTAACACTGTCTGCTCCAGGGGCGCCGTACGTTGGCTGACCCTGCGCTCTGACCTTGACTTCCAGACAAGTTGGGATATGTGAAGAGAAACATTTCGTTGTACTGTACAAGTATAATGACAAATAAAAAAAATGAATTTGAATACAACTAGTGTTCTGTTGGGTTCTAAACATGGCAGCATCATAGCTTATGCAATTCATATATTGACAGGATGGTGTATTTCTCAAACCAGTGAATAATCTGTATTACTGTTTGTAAAAGTTATGAGTTTAAATCCTTGCTTTGTCAAGCTTCCAGTGTTTGGCATACACCCAAAGTTCTTAACCTATATTTGCTGAGCTTAATTGCTTCTTGCTTTTGATTGAATCATTGATCATACAAGTGGAGTCCTATCCTCATCTCCTATTCTCCCAGTGTTTTTTTATTACCCTATGTTCTGAGGGAGTGTACATTCTTATAGCATTAAGAAGATGTCACATAATCTTGATTAATGTTGTAATATCCATTCATGGTTAGAGTAAAACTGTTTTTTTTTTCGGAGAACAACAAAACACATACGAATAATTTAATGTTGAAGAATTAAATTACCCACCATCAGTGTGGCCACTCTCAATGTCACTCCATCCATCCCGCTTTCCACCCTGCTTTCCTTCAAACTGCCATTCATCCCTCGAACAGAGTCCCATAATGCTAACTGGGGAACAAAGAAAGAGAGAATCAGAGGATCAATGTCGTGTATACTCGGTGCATTAAAATGTACTTGGTTTGTGCACTTGTTTGTGATGCTGCGTGATTAATTCATGTGATAATTTCTGTTGTGTTGTTTGTACGTTCAGTTGAATAAACCGTAACGCAAGAGTTCATCACTCTTTCACTGCTTATATATGACATAAAGGTTTAAAAGTATTAACACATCACATTGATTGTTTGATTTTTCTATATATGCAGTTTAATAAAAACAATAGTAGCTTTTCCAACATTGGGGTTTGATTTTTTTATTCATACTCTGTTCAGGTTTACAGATCTATTATCAAAAGCACGTTTACATCTCTGTGATGTGCTTTTCCTTCTTTTACTCTTAGTAAAAAGTAATTAGTCCCGCTAAGATCATAATCCAGCGCTGGCTCATACTCATCAATGACTGTTTAAGCATCAGGGCAATAACTTGTGTCCAGAAAATGACCTCAGCCATCAAGGCAACTACCTGTTTCAAAAGTTACCATTAGGCCATAACATAGCACAAGAGCTCATCACCATAACTGCTTCCCCTTAATAAACCACAGCTAATAATGACTTTAGACACAATTTAATTCAAGACTTAGTTGTAAATTTACATTTAAATGTCCTGATCAGGTCAAATCTGCTAAATATTTTAACAATTATGATGCTTATACAATACACCCAGTTTATCTTTATATCAACCTCAATGTTTGTCTCTAAATACGGAGACTCATTTTGTGCAATGAACTTCATGAATATGTTTTATAGAGCCCATAGACCTCATATAGATAGATATAGATATAGATTTATACCCGATGTAAAAGATGTAAAATGAGATGGGTGGATTGTTTTGCCCTCTTTTGTCGATCAATGTCACTCATTAGTTTACATTTTTAGTTTGTGACTTCATAATTATGTGTATTAAACTGGAGAATCTGGGAATACTTACACGTTTGACATCTTTTCCAAATGTCTCACTGTATGTAGTCCCTAAAATCTCAAACTGTGCATGTGAGTTTGCTCCATTACTGCGGAAATCCATCAGTCCAGTCAGCCCAGATATCCGGCCCTTATAATTTAAAACACCAATAATAACAGCCATTTAATTATATGATTACATTAAAGTTTAAAATTTACAATTTAAATTTTTACAGTTTAAATTTGTACAATTTAAGGGTGCGTGTAGGACCAAAGTGAGCAGTATTGATTTATACAATTTAAATTCTTACTCTTGTTTGTAGAATAAAACAACACTACTCAAACACAAAGCCATAAATTGTAAAACTAGCTATTTTATTGTTATAACTATTGTTATAACTGATCTCTTGTAACTGGTCAGGATGCTTCTGTGAGCCGTAATAAATATATTATGCTTTTATTATTATTGTTATTCATTACCTTCTGGATGGTATCAAGCATGGACCAGCCACCATTCCAGGGTTTGGTCGACTTCCTCATACAGCTTAGACTCGCCATGCTGTGCCACTTCCTGTCTTCCAGCTTCCTGTAGAAGGCATTTGCTAACATCAGCACGCTGTCGTACAGGTACAGACTGGAAACCTGGAGACAGTAAAATAGATGATTATCACTTTAAAACTGGCTGTTTTTAACCAGCACATTTGACATTTCCCAGCTGTTTACCTTTAGTTAAAATCAATGCCATCACAAAATAGTCAGAACTGGGGGAGGTCCGACTCCGAATATTAGAATATATATTCAAAGAAATCATAAATACAATATTATACTCATCTCAATACTTTTAGGAAGATGAACTCATGCTTGGATGCTTGGAACCTTACCAGTTGTGTTTATTGCTGATGTGTGACTCTGTGGTCAGGGTCTGTTACACAGGGTCACATTTTGCAAAATGGCCTTGCTCACGCTAATACTGCAAGATCCAAGTCATTACCTCAGTCGCTTACCAGGATTCATAAATACATTTTAGTCAATGAAAATGAAATGCCACTTACAGGTTTGGAACCATGTAATCCACCCTTCTATCTGAATGTGAGACATGCTGCTACATTTTTAAAATAATTTTCAGTCTGGTAGTGTGATATTGTTTTAAATGTCAACCGGAACACGGCAATAAGAGGCACTTCTTGAATTTCAAGTAAGCTGTATATTCACAGAAATAACCAGAATCACTATTATCATCTGAATCTTTTGTTTGTTTTATACAAAATTTTATCATTAAGGCTGATCTATGTTACTATGGAAAACGTTGCAATTTAGTGATCATTGTTTATCATGCTGGCTTAGCTTTACAGCAAGAAGTCCCAGGTTCGATTCACTGGTAAGGCGATCCTGAGCTTTATGTATGGAGTTTGCATGTGCTCGCCATATCTGCATGAGCCGGTTTTCTCCCATAGTTCAAAGACAGGCAATCATGTTTATTGAAGTGTGTGTGTGTGTGTGTGTGTGTGTGTGTGTTTACCCAGCAACAGACTGGTGATCTATTCAGGTGTGTAGTGTATTCATCCAGTATGTGTCCCACCGTGACCCTAAATAGGATTAAGCGGTGGTAAAACTAGATCATGGATGGATGGATGTCACTCAGATCTAGTCAAACTCATCTGACCACAAGAGTGACCTTCCAGAACCTCAGGAGCATTATGTTAATCAGGTTTGAAGAACTCAGCTACCAATTTGTCAATTTCTTGTCACTGTATTGATTTTGTATCC
The DNA here is from genome assembly GCA_028565875.1 of Hoplisoma paleatum. Lineage (NCBI taxonomy): Eukaryota > Metazoa > Chordata > Actinopteri > Siluriformes > Callichthyidae > Hoplisoma > Hoplisoma paleatum. The sequence goes on along the minus strand of JAOTRQ010111128.1, from coordinate 7,306 downwards.
GGATCAAATACAACGTGTCTGTATTTCAACATTTTCCCCATTCCTATAAGCTCACAAAGCACACCAAGTCTTATCAAGTCTGTGTTGATTTTTCCATTTTATATCTAGTTTGGAGTTTTAACTACGACTAATGCTCACATACTCCTGCCTGCCTTTGCTAAACAGTGACGAATCTACGCATTTGACTGAACAGACACAATGCTAATTTCACGAAAGTGCTACCTCTCTCTTTAACAGTCTGCCAGCAATCAATTACTTTCCCGCGCCAAGCTTAGGTAAGATAAGGAATGCAAATTTTCATCAGTAGTACGGTTTAGTCCCTGAACACTGTGATATGATAGCCCTAGCCAGCAGTTCCTGGCTCGCCGTATCTTGGGCTGTCAGAAGGTTTGATAGGTTGCGTGTACTGAAAGCTCTTTCAGCTCATTTTAGTTGTATAGAGAGGTTAAGTTATTGTGGCATTCTTGTCAGTATGAACCCGCCTCACTATCATCTCTGAATTCTCTTATCAATAACACTGCCAGCCTGCAGGGGATCGCCTATATGAAAACACAGATCTAGATTTACACAATTCGATTTCTGTTATCTAATTTTCATTGAGTTTTATATTATAAAAAAGTGACCTTTTATTCATTTGGGGATTTTCTGCTGGAGAGCAGAATTCACGGTTCAATCAATTATGGCAAAGCGCCGAGCAAACTATTTACATCAGTGCTTTTGGACCTTTATTTATTTATTTTTAGATTATGGGTTGCTTTCACAAAGCCGACCCAGGGCATACACGAATTAAGCAGCTGACTAGGGCCCCTGTCACCGATGGGGCCCCAGGAGCACGTAGGCCATCAGGATAAACATGTATTTAAAAAAATAACATTGAATATTACAAAAGGAATGCATACATTACAATGTTTTAGACACATAAAAGTAATTTTTATATTATTTATATAATTTTACGAAGATTTTAGGTTAAATATTGAAGTGGTTTGGATAAAATAGAGGCAGGACAAAATAATTTTAGGGGGCTTTATTTTATAATTTAGAATTTAATTTCAGTTTAAAAAATATTCACCTCAATTTTGTGCCATTAAATAATTTTTTTCTTAATTTATCTTGTAGTGGGAGATTGCACAATTGCACACCTTTAAATTTTTTTAAATAAAGAAATTAATCTAGTTAAAATCTTTATGTCTCATCTTCTGGTGTTACTTTCAGACCGGTAAATTATTATGCCACACTTTTACACCGCTCTGTATTTAAACATGAAATTGAATGAAGACATTTTTGTTTGTTTGTTCCTCTGTAAGGTTAAAATAAATAGCCAGACTGACACCGGTGTGATGTAAGCTAATTACAAATAATGCTAATGATATTTGGTATGTTACACACACACTGAAGCTTATAGAACGATGAAGCATCTGGTGCTGAGGAAAGAAATCAAATAAAATTGTACTCAGGGCCACATAAAGTCTTTAGACTGGTGGTACTGGGTGAAATTTAAATATATAATATGTATAATAATGGGAACCTTGAAGTTTTTTTTCTCACAGCAACAAGTCGCTGCTTAGTGATGATTAAATACAATTACACCCAAAGTGTGTTGGAATCGTAATTGCTCCTGTATTGATCTCTTATTATTTATTCCTACAGATCGGTACCCCCTTGGACCTCTGATTTACATGTTCTTCTTACATGTATGATGTTCTTCTAATGAAAAGGAAGCTTGATGGCCCTAAAATCATGCACAAGATCTTGCAAGCGTTTTGGAAAGGAAGTAGTTTTTGCCATTCTAATTTGAAATATCGGAATCTTGAATTAGTTCTTGTTGTGAGACCCACTATTGTCTTTTTATAAGATTTTAAAAGGAAGTTTCAATCAATCTTATGGAAAAAATCTTTACTCCACGGAACAATCAGATATATATATGAATAATGGCTGTCAATAAAATAACCCATATTATTATAACACATATCCGTTGCTAGATAACCATTCCAAAAACTATACATTTCAGGAACTTGTTTCATTTAAGTGATGTTTAGATTTAGCAGGAGTGGCAGTGATTAATCGTGGGCGTATAGTCTAATTAAACCCAGTTTAATTGAATTTAGAATCTAGCTGATTAACAACGAGTGGAAATACTTTCCTCACACAGGTCCAGTGTTTTAATTGACATGATAATATATTAATAAATAACAACAAAGAAATGGATTTGAAAAAGATCTAAGTATTTTTCTATAATACTGTATCTGTAGGTGTCATTTGCATGTAGAACAGAGAGGTACACTTGACCACCAGCCTGTTGTAATATGCAGCGCCATTTGCAGCTTTTTCTGCAAGAGCTTTTCACAAGAGTGTGAGGTCAGGAACTGATTTTGGATGAGAAGACCAGAATCACTAACAACATCGCAAATCCTCCCAGAGGGCTACAAGCGAAGTTGAGATCAGGACTGTGGACAGACTATTGGAATATTTGTGCCCACAGGCACATTCCTAATGGTGCTGGCAACTCTAGACAAAATATGCTATATCATTATTTTTCCAGTATAATTTACAAAGTTGTATTATTTATGCATCATTTGTGTGTACATGTAAATTTAGCAATTAGGATAGGTGGCTACATGTTTGTGAGTGTGTGTGTGTGGTACCTGCAGGCTGTGTAGGTATTCCTCTTGTGGTTGGCACAGCAGTGATTTTGCTCGCTGGTTGTTCCTGCGGCATTGGGACGCAGTGTTTTTCCACCCAGAAAAAATCTGTCTGATCACCGTTAGTCGACCTAGAGATGTGTGTACCAGGTCCATGATATCAGCGTCACTAACCTCCTACACAAACAAAAGTATGAGAACATTTATAAGGTTCACTCATGGCAGCTCATACTAACAGCCAATATTATAATCTTTCATGGATTATTAATGCAATATAACAACCGTAACATAATGATTTATCTCTGTTATAATGAAATGCACTAATACACACAGTTAATATGATAATAACTGCTGGAATCTAATAAGCCATTGAATATAGCATGACAGACTGTACTGTACTTAACTGCTTTCGATGACATGTAAAAATGACTCGGCTTGTAAAATCTAATTGAATTTTAATGTTTGTTTAATTTTAGTATTTTGTTCACAATATGTCTGGTATTTAGTCAGGTATTTAGTCAGTTTTACATACTGACATTCTCTTGCACAGTCCGAACACCATCCTACTCACTAACCAGTGCATTGCCTCCTAAATACGGTCTGAGCAATTGAGATTTAATAGCCTTGCTCAAGGGCCCAACAGAAGCAACTGATCTTGTACCCTAATCATTAGGCTTTAGCTTTAGATAAATGCTTGCTTCTGTCTAGGATAAATAGAAGGGTCGTATCAGGAAGGGCATCTTGTTTTGGTATGATTACATTAAATTACATTCATCTTGATCAAAAGTGTCCATGATTGTGTTCGATATAACCTTGTGTACGGATAAATCTTGTATAACCATTAATTAACGTCATGAATATACCCAAAGTGTGTAAAGCATGATGGTAATTTCCCAAAAGCCAAAATATTGCGGTACCTAATGTAATCATTAATCTTACAACCTAGTTTTACTATGTGTGGGTATGTATTTAACCATAATAGGCAGTGTTGCTTTATTCTATAAACTTTAAACTAAAATTTTGGTCAAACATATCTAGAAAATAGATTTATTTACATTTAATTTGAAGATATTGCTTGACTTATATTTGTGTCCTCACGACTGCATATAGGACAATAGAAATGCATACATACATATATTTCTTGGCCTGTGGAAAGAAGTAGTACAGCAGTATGTTTATGCAGTCAGTAAACTATTGCACTTAAAAAGAAAGGTTCAAATAAGGTACATCCCTTAAGAGGTTGCTCATCTGTTCATTAAATTCCTGCACTGAACATTTGGAACAGAAATGCGTCAGATTATTTGCACTTAAATGATCAGTATCATTAGAAGACCTGCTGCTTAAGGCTCGGTAGTGCTTAAGGAGTTGAAATATAAATAAGAAAATGGATTCTTTATTTTTGGCCGCTGCTCTCTGCAAGCACGGAATTGACGTCTGGCTCTCTACAGGCTCTGCATTTATCCAAGCATGTAACTGAATAAGTTCTGTAAAGAAGTTCTGGGGTTCTCGGGAGCCCAAATGGATTGGAGTCACTTCCTGATAATTTGTCCCAGCATGTAGGAGATAGGTATTGAGGAAAAGTTCAATGTTCTTGGGAGTCAGAATGAATTGTATTGTTTCCTAATCATTAGTCACCTGAAGACGTTTAAATGAAGAGGCATTTATTGTTGTGCCTTGATGAACGGAGTGTGCTGCATCATTAGGCCTGTGGATAGTAAAAATCTACATTCGTTTAAATGTGGCTTGGTTATCATGCAGTATCTACTTCTTTAAGAAAATATACATAATATATATTTTTATTTTACTCTATAGAACAGGGCTGGATTGTTTCCATTACACGTGCTCAGGTTTGAATCACGGACTTGCTAGCGTTGTCAGAGAGAATTTTGGAGTCATATAACTTTTTATATATAGTAGTTATTTTTTGTGGAGGCACAGTGGATTACATATTAGCACTGTCACTTCACAGCAAGAAGTCAGCGCTACGACGCTAGAAGGCATCGAGTTTCTGAGGGTTTTGTCATGTTTGTGTTTACCCTCTAGTTTTAGCGACAAGCAAGAAGAGTCAACAACAAATGGTTTTAAACGTTCAATGTGGTACTACATTGGAACTTGTACTTCGAACATTTTGGAGATGCACATGGGTCAACGCGAGGGTTCTGCAGAGGGGGGCTGCGTCGACGCAGGGGCCTTGTGTCACGACGGCGTCAATTTGACACAGAAATATAAATTGGCCTTATTACACTCAAGTGTGCACTCTTCAAAACTACTGCTGGTTCAGACACTGCTGAGTGTATTGTGCCTCCCAGTGTGAAGTGTGTGTTAATCCAAGACACACACACACTCCATACTCAAGATCAGAGAAGTCGATGTGTGTATGATGCGTTCAATAAACTCTCTTCCCCTAAGAGCCCAAGACCTTAAAAGATCAAAGATGAAGAAAAGAGAGAAAGAACTAGATAAAGAAAGGGGAACTGAGTGTGTCAGAAGTGTCAGCGTGGGTGGTGTCTTCAATACATCACGTCAGTGGTGTCAGTTGTCAAAGGTTAGTCAACAATCTTGTTAGGAATGTGCTCAGTAATCAATGTGTTAGTTATCATTAGTCACTTTCTGTAGCTTTAGTAGAGTTTATTATTTCAGTTATTTATGATTTACCACAATATTGTATTAAAGCTGTTAGCAAAATGTCAACAATGACAAGACAACAATGTCTTTGGATCAGAGGAATGACAGGACAAAGCTCTGTCATGTCTGTGTCATGCTGGGTTTATCTGGGACTTGGTATAGTGATTTACCAAGGTGACATAGAAAAAGCAAATCTAAAAGTTTAGGTACATTGTGGAGAGATTTTTTTTGGTGGTTAAAGTAAAAAAGGAGGTTGGAATGTATTTAACTATTTATTAAATATTTACTTATTTATTCTGTCATATTTTAAATAAAGTAACACACTTGTTTTATACTGGGGACAACTACATTTACTTTTTTTTTTACTATTTGGCAGACGATCACATCTACAGAAGTGCTTCCATACTTTATTGGATGTAAGTCAGGTGATTGTGGTGACCAGGCCATCTGACACGGTGAAAGAGTGCAGAGGTCGGATAGGTGTCCATGCTCAAAACTGGCTTCAATGCCCCCCCCCACACACACACACTTCCCCATAGGTGACTGCTAAATTGAGACAAATTGGGGGTAAGATGGAAAAAAACAAAAAACATCTGCTAAATGCCAAAAATGTAAATCTGGGACATGATACTTCAGGTTTGATGATCAAGGGCACTGAGTCCCCGATGTTTCAGGCGCATTCATGTGTGGATCTTTTTATGTACTTTACTTCTATCTGTCAATTTGTTTTACACTTCATTTCTCTCACCCTTCCAAGCTGTCTGTTTCGACAGTGGTGCACCGTCCTGATGATGTAACCCTGCTGTGGTTCCTAGTACTTCTCTATCTTAATGTCATCTGCACTTTCTGCTTCAGTGACCTGGCTACGCCGAGACATATACTTATACCAGGACTATTCTGGAATCTGATCTTGCTGTTTGATGTCACCAGTGAAAGATGTCTTCCCTTTTAAGCCTGTTTAGCTCGTAAGTTCAGAGGAGCGTCTTTTTCTATTGCTAAGCTGTGGTCTAGTCTCGACTATAAGTAAAGATATAGTGTGACATACCTATGGCTAAAAGTTTTGCTTTTGTCGCATTGCGACATACCTATAGCTAAAACTTGTCAAGAGTTAAGTGTCTGGGGTCTCTGCAGAATGTGATGTGTCATTAGTTTGCTAGTAGTGTCACACTAATGTAAGCGGTGTGCCAGTGGTTCATTATTAGTGAGCCAAAAAGAAACAATAATGTGCTGGAGTGTTTCAGAATTAAGTGATTCTGAAATGTGTTGGTAGTGTCACATCTCTTGTGTCTCTGTACTTCTCCATACCTGCTACGTCCTCCTCCCCTGTAGCAGCATGGCATACGAAGATAACGCCCCCTTCCCGATCCCTTCTCAGTTAATTTGTCACTGCTGCTGTATTTAAGGAGAATTCTGGACCTCAGTGTTTAAGCTCTGTTGTGTATATTAGACTCTTTGCTGGTGAAACTTTGACTTTTATATTTTAAGTAGCGCTGGTTAGTGTTGGGCAAGTTACTTTAACTAAGTCGCTGTAATATAAAGTAACTACTTACCAAGGAAAGTATTTGTTCTTACTTTTTGAGTCAACCCCCCGATCTATATATGTATTGTGTCATGTTCAGTTAATAATGTTCAATTCGTCTATTCGTAATAAAAGTGAATGTTAAAGGTGTTAATTGACTGAAGTGGAACCTTTATAGAATAAATAATTAACACTGGACACCAATCTACACTATTTTCATACTTTTGTGGGACAATTTAAGTCAGATGTATTCTATTTTTGTAGTTGTAGTTAAATTACTGTCCTTAATAGTATAAACAAAACAATAAAATAGATGTTTCATATTTTTTTAACTTAAACAAGCTGCAACTGACCAACAAAGATCTATGAAATAATTAGGGCTGACCGCAATTAATCGATTAATCGTTGGTCGACCAAAAAAATTACTAGTCGGACAAATTCCATTTGTCGATTAGTCGCAGGAAAGAAAAACGCTGCGTCTCGTCAAAGGACTTCTGGGACTTTTAATTTGAACGGCGTCACA
>JAOTRQ010111029.1:0-19539 GCA_028565875.1 Hoplisoma paleatum | reverse complement strand
AGATCAAGTTTTATTCTCTCCATTTTTATATTTATTTCTGAATCCCTCTCAAAATTAAGGGTGCGGCTTATACTCGGCCCAATACGGTACACGTGTAACTGCACCAAGTGCGTGGAGGAATACTTTTGAAAACGTGAGATGTGCTGCGACTCTTGTCAGAGCGGATCAAGCTGATGAAGAGTTCGATGTTGCGAGATCCTATTGCCTCTATTGTCACGATGTGTCAAACAATGATGACTGCAATGATTCAAATATGAAACAGCAAAAATAGGGATAAACTTCCAGCCAAACAGCGACTCAACAAGGGGAAAATAAATAGTCTGTGTAAGTAATAATAGAGCGACTCATTCATGCCTCTGGAGGCTCGTGCTTCATTTATTTACCCTCGCAAAGTCAATGCAGCCTTGTCCTCTGTAGTCTGTCTTTCATCACATAATTCATGCTGCTGCAGCTGAGGCTGGAGTCATGCCAACTTATTCAGGTGTTCATCACACAGACAGATAACTCACTGTAGGTGGTGTGTGTATGTGTGTGTGGCTCTAGTATGCAGCAACAGAGGCTACGATGCCAAGCAGAACCGAACCCATTCATGGGAAGACTCATGAAAGCAACAGCGTACCAACGGAAGCACAATCTCGAGGTACCTCATTAACACGGTTTAAAATTCCCACTTAGTAATTTCGATCACAAGCCCAGTTCAGCTGCCCCAGATGGTCCAGTGCATGAATACACCAGACAGCAAACCATCCCCACTCAGTCGCCCTGCCACAAACTCATTAGTGCTGAAGAGGAGCTGAAATCAATAAATGACACCAAACAGCAAAGTAATATTAGCAGATTAGTAGCCAGCTGGGCTTTTAGACACTGCCCATGCCCGCTTTTAAATACAGAAATGTCTTTTTACACTATTAGCAGAGCATTTATTTCATCTCTACCAACATTTGAGCATCTAGGAGCTGATCAGAGGGTCAACATTTATTTAACATTTATTTATTTCACACTTTAAGAAAACATTCATGACAGGAATCACGTCATTGTCATTTTTCCATACCTGCAAATTTTTGGACTGTGGGAGACAACCCAAACCAAAGCGCCCAGAGTAAACCCTGGCAGATGCCAACTCCAAAAGAGCACATGATTTGGAGAAAGTATGTTTAAAAAACGTAAATCACAATAAATCAAACCATTTTCCAGAGTGCGTGTTATTCCTTGATTCTGCACTTGAAGTGTGTGTGTGTGTGTGTGTGTGTGTGTGTAGGATTTCCACTTGATTTTATGTAGGAAAAGGATTCGTGAACTTTGTAATAACTCGGCGAGAGGTGAAACCATCAGTGCTATCGCTGGGCTAATCCCAAGGCTGGAACCATAAATAATAATAAGTTCAGCTTATATAGTGCCTTTAACCAAGCTCAAGGTCCCTGTACAGTAAAAAGGAAGTGAAAATAATAAAGGGAGACGATTCGGCGACAGGGTAAACAACATAACCGCTTAATTAAATACTTAATGTATGTGGCCAAATCAAAAACATTTCGTACAGTGAATATCTGACAAACTAAAATCTGTACCAAACCAGATACAGGTAGTGCCCTTAGTCGTTAGCACTGTCACCTCACATTCCTGGTTTCAATCCCATTTGCTCGCACTGTCCAAAAATACGCTGGTAAAGCAAACTGGAGATACAAAATGATCCATGACTGTGTTTGATGTGTCTTGTGTGATGAACGACCGTTTCCTGTCGTGAATAACTAAATAAGCATAGCATTAATACAAGCCTGTTAACACGTAGTGTGCCTTTATCAGCCCGACGGTGCACGCCCAAGTTACCAAATTACTCTAATCTGGCACCAAGACAAAAACCCTATTAGTCGTGCATCGCTGTTGAGCAAGGAGAGGGAGAACAGTGATGTCATGGTGTCTAAGGCATTAGTGAGCGCTAAAGGGAAGCTCTCAAGAAGCTGATAAAACGCTGACCCACAGCGTTGGAGAGCAAAACTCTTAGCGGCCTCCCGACTGTCTGGTGATATTGACTTGTTTAGCCCACAATAAGAAACGGTGGATTCCATTGGAAGTCAAGGAGTCACAAACTACAGCTGTGTAGTGTAAAGACAGAATGACACCAAAAAGAGACAGAAAGACAAAGAGAGACAGTCAGAGAGACCCAGACGGACAGAGAAAGAGAGAGACAGACATACAGACAGAGAAATTACATACTACAGCTGCGTAGTGTAAAGCCTGTATTTTGAAAAGACAGAAAGACCAAACAGAAAGACAGAAATACACATACGGAGACAGATTGAAACAAAGAGACAGACCGAGAGAGAGAGAAGAACAGCTGGGAATTGAAAAGTCAATTGAAATGGACAGAAATGCATAATGGACAGAGTCATAAACAGGGCCGGACTAGTTGAAGCTTAACAAGACTTACAAAATAACTGCTCTGGTAGTAAAGCAATTGAGAAACGAGCGTTAACACAGATCAAGCCCACCCACGTAATTACATTGATTTAAAGACTTATGAAGGTTTCCTGTTTTTTCTATGAAATGTCGGAGCACAAAATTGTTATTGTTCATAAGAAATGTTTCTGCAAACTAAATCTGTAATGCTCATCCCCTGCTCGAGAGACGTCTCATGAGACGAAGTGATGCAGGTGAAATGGAAAGCAGGGAATTTCATTGGTGCTTCGGATCTGACCGGTGAATAATCGCGCCGGCTTTAATGAACATGTGGTCGTCATGACCATGCAGCGGTGAGAACGTGCTGTGTTCTGTAAGCCTTTGATATACACAGAAAAGGGAATGGTGGCCGAGGGAGAGCAGTACTGAGGCCCAGGCTGGCGCTGAGATAAAGCAGGCCTTTAGGACAAGATAATTACAAAGATAATGAGCTCTCCGACAGCTGGGCCTTTGATTGATTTCAGAGTTGGAGGGGTATGAGGGTGCTGGGAGGGCATACCGAATGGTTCAAGCTCCAACATGCTTCTGATGAGGGGCCATCTTAATTACAGCCTAAACCAGACTTACCCCGGACACAACTGCTCCGAGCTGTCAGGATCTGAGGGTGTTGGGATTGACATCGAAAGCAATGAAATCAATCAGCCGTGATGACGCAGTAGGATCCGATTACTTCTAATATCCATATCATTACGTTTACAGCAGTTATCTGGTCCAAGGTTTTACAAGGATCAACTTAATAATAATAGATTAAATCAAAGCTGATTACTCGATGTTCATGGTTTGTTTGTTTTTTCAGGGAAAAAAAACACTTTGCTTAAAAAAAAAAAAAATAATAAAAAAAAAAAAAAAAAAATCGGCCATGACATAATAAAACAATAAAGGAGGAAGAAATAAGAAGAATGTGGAGGACGGCTGCCAGGACAATAAATAATATTAACACAGCAATCGCTTGTGTGGGCAGGAAATGTGTCCAAGATTGTACTTTAATTATAGTGGAAGAAAAACAGCAACAAGACCACAATCCAAAAGAGGTTGATCGTGGGTTTTAATTTTAGGTTTAAGACTTTTTGTAATGTCACTCTGACTATTCTTGGCACATACAGCTCTGGAAAAAAAAAGTAGTAAGAAACCACTTTTAAATCAGGTCAGGTTATTTTAGTTTAACAATATAAGGGTGTGTGTTTGACCAAAATAAGCAGTGTTTATTTATGATATTGTAATTCTTACGGTATTTTATAAATAATAAAATAAAAATAAAACTTCTTTCTGTACGAGTTATTTTAGTTATTTTCTGAAATTGTACTCATTATACCCAGCATTTGAAAACATCCCTTGAATCATGTTGCACGCGGAGCGTTAGAATCCCATCCTTGAATCGGTGCATTGTGGGGACAATGACTTAATCAGAACTGTCTGTCCGTGTAGAAGTAAGCATGGCAGAAACTATAGATGACATCTAGAGACACACAGGCTACGTGGTGACATGAGAAAGGAGCCAGACAAGCTGGATGGATGACATTTCAAAGCACAACAATGACATCCACCGTGAAACGCGCAGACACAAATACGACAAGAACGTTTCCATTCAGATACAACAAACACAAACAAAATCACTGAACTAACACGTCTATGCCAACAAAAGATCAGATTTATTCATTTTAGTTTGTTAAGGCTTGATAGATTCGGCATCCACGTTATATTTAATTTAAAAACAGACAACAACAGTGAAGCCCCGAGGTACCTCAAGTGATGTTCAAGTGATATACAATTGTAATTTCATTATGAGGAATCAAGACGCTGTTCTTTCTGTGGGTTCTAAAGGTAAATCGAACACGTAAAGCTTTTGTTTTGTTCAAAATCTTACTGATCAGCAGAAGACGCTAAATGAATAGAAGTTCAGTACCCACGCAGCAGACGGGAACTTTATTTGTGCGCAGCATTCGATTACGTTAGAGAAACCGAAATTAAACGGATCTGATTTTTCTTCTAAGGTGGTGACTAAGAGCTGCAGCCCTTTTCCAATCACTTCCTGAAACGTGATCAGTTTCAAGAGAGGAGAGAAAATGAGCGACAGGTCAGTTTGAGAGGAGGACGCAATTTTGGGGTCTGTCTCAAGTCAGTCAGCAGCCTGTCAAGACACGAGAATACACTTAGCATACAATCCCAGAGCAGCCGCTGCCGTCTCCAATGACATCACTCCTCACCACCACACCCATCGCCTGCTCCGATGCCCACACTGGCACACAGATTCTGTGACAGCACCGAATTTTTAAAAAGTGTGAGTCCAGGAGTTCACAGCTCTTATAAATCAATCCGGAAGGAATTGAACTAATGACAAATTAGTTGGTGCAGATTAATTACGGGTTCTCAATCAAACTGGAATTAAAGTGACTTATATAAATAATTTGCCCAGAAAACTAAACCATCTTGAATTCTTGTGTTCAGCATTTAATGTGACCAGTGTGTGTCACTTCACACCAGGAAGCAGGCTGCACTGTAATTAGCTTAGCAAAAATAGATATTACACCATTTCAAACCCAGATACTGAATGAACTTCTGAGCCTCGAACTAACAACATGTGCGTGTGTGTGTGTGTGTGTGTGTGTGTGTGTATACAATAAAAGGTTTAAATGGAAACCAGAATGAATCAGACAAGACAGTCTGCAGGCAGACAAGACCTTTCCACTCACTATTAGACTAAAAATCTCTCAGCTCTGTGGAAGATAGCCAGCGCATAAAGTCATTACTTATTGATCTTGTTATGACTCTCCGAAAAACATGGGAAGGGCTGAACCAAGATGAGTGTATCCACATTTCTTCAGACTGAATCACCCATTTAAAGGCAATTAAGGTGTAAAAATGTTTACACAAGCTGACATTTGCCAAATATGGAGATTTGGACTATAACAAGACTTTAGAGTAGCTGCTTTTACAAATCGTCTCGATTCATTTGTTTCTATTAAAATGTCAGTTAATTGGACAGAAACTTTAAAAAGGTGGATGATACAGGGACGGCTTAGTGGTTAAGATACTGGAGACCAAAAGGTCTCTCCTGGACCCTGAGCAAGACCCTTAATCATTAGTTGCACAATTGTTAAAAATTGTGTTCTGTTGTAATTGTAAGTCGCTTTGGATAAAAGATGTCGACTAAATGATACGTTTGAATCGAAGAATCTTTTAAAATGAAAACAAATCCAGTGTTTAGCACTTTGCAACTTAGATTTGTTTGTTTAGATGAATAATTACACATACTATATTATTATTACTTAGCAAACATTATCTTTCTTACATTAATAGATAATTCGTCTTCAATTTTATGGTTCATTTTATTGTGGGCAGAGTGAATCGTTACACCCCTACATAAACAGTTTTAAGTTTTATCAAGCAATGACATTTGATTCACGAAATGATTCTGTGTTCACCTTGTATTTGTAAAGAAAAAAAATGATGCAAAAACAAAGAGCAGCTTTCCTGCTGGCTTTTAAGTGAACAGCATCGAATATCCAGCTTAACCAATCAAAACAAGGATACGCTTTCTAATTAAAGACCCACATGTTAAAGAAATCATACCCATCTGTTTCGGCAGACGCCTGGACTGCTCTAAGTACTCAGAAAATACAAACAACTTCAAAACATTGCTCACTGACAGTGCAAAAAGCTTATAGATGAAAAGAAAAAAAACAAAAAAAACTATTAATTAGGCATTACATACTCTGAAAAGATATTCATTATTCAACACAATGTATTAGGCAAACCAAAATAACAAGCTGGAGGGCAGCTCTACTAACAAGACAGTGCCCCGTGCCGCACTGCAGTCCTGTACTGCCACTAGAATTACTTCCCTTAGCTTGCTTAGCCTGGCAGCAGTCCAGTCTCGACTTGTGCTGCCCTCTTCTTTTTAATGAATGAGGGTAACAAAAGGAAGCAGACGAGCTCCTCATAGAAAATGTAAACGAATCATGGTTTAATTTAGCAAACTGAAGGTGTAAATAAAAACGTTGCTCATTAAAAGCAATGCTAAACCTATCAGACCTTTAACTATGTGCTGAGTAATTCCTCAATGATCTCACAGTGTGATTACAGTCCCAAAAACTGAATGTTTGTGGCCCAGAGCTCCGAATGCAGGTTCCCTGAATAAAACTGGTATTAATAGAACAGCATGTCCAATAAGTGCCCGAGACGGTGCAGGAGGAGCCAGCTCACGGTCCTGTTTGTGGCAGGACATTTTTCTCCACCCACTGACTAGACAATGACCCCGATATAGACCAAAACAGGAAATGTGGCCAACCCACTCACCTTTCTATGGATAAAGGATACAACAACGATGAAGCCTACTTACATAATTTATGTAGTACTGTATTTCAAGACAAAGTTTAACAACTGAAAATATATTAAATATAATTAGTATATTGGGAGATCTGGATTAGTACTAAACCAAATTGCACTTAATATTAATATCAACTGATCTATTTATAATATATACAGTGTACATTTGATGAAGGTAATGAGTTCAAGGATTCAAAGCTTTAATGTTATTAAATAAAATGTGTCTACCAATGAATGCAATTCTCACTTGATTTGTCCACACTGGATGTGAAAGTGAAATCCAATGAAACAAGAAATTCATTTTAAGAAATGAAATAATGAAATATGTACATTGTGCAGTAGTGTAGCTACATTTGTTATATTGCAACAGTACATAGTAAAATAAATGCTTGCACAGTTATTATGTGCAGATATATTGCAACCAGACAAGTAAAATTAAAAGTGCAAAATGAAAATGACAACAGTGAAACATACATGTACGGCTGTATGCACTCAGTTCCCTCCTCATTTAAAATCATTTAATAATGTCATTATTATTAATAAACTTTTAAGATTTACTTATAAGGCAAAACATGTGATTGTACAGTCTTTAAGAGCAAAAACGAAAGCAGGAATGAACCCATAAAGAAAGAAATGTAATATGAGACAGTTTCACCAATTATGTATGCTATTTACCCGATCGCAATCCTTGCCTTTATGGACAACAACTACGTTAAGCGGGTCTGTGCCTGAGGGTATCCAGACAGCAGGAAGACACAAAAAGCCTCTTTTCAGATGAGATTTCTGCCTGCTAAACAGATGCATGACACGTTACCAAGTCCCTAACACAGTCCCACCAGGTTATAAAAGCTGTCCCGAACATAAATCAGATTATAGGCTCATGTAGGACATAACCGTCTATATAAAAGTTTCATAGAAGTTATAGAAGGGAGCAGCAGCCACAAACCGTAGTACCGTGAGTAAATCCACACGAAGAACATGCAAACCTCACACAGAAAGCCCTTGGGCTGACCCAGGACTCGAACCCGGGATATCTTGCTGTGAAGAGATAGTGCTAACCATTAAGCCACCAAAGCTGGGATGCACAAACCAGTGCCATTCATAAATAAGAACAAAAACCTTCCAAACAAGCGATGCTGGGCCCCGTGCCATCTAAAGCTACTAGTTCATTTTAAATTGAATTAGGCAAATTACTCCAAGGCAATCAAAAGTGGAAAGCATGAAGCCATTTGATAGAAATAAAACGTACTAAAAGGGCCCTTCGAATACAAATGTGCATGTTAATTGCACAAAGGCGTGTGGGACACATCTTAGCAAGTAGTCTCGCCTTCAAACAAGGTCCAGTGCATGACAAAAGAGCGTAGTCAGTGCTAAAGTATCAACACAACTCAAATGTAAACCCAGAATGAATAAAGGAACAATACCTGTTTCATCTGAAACAAGCGTAACCTTTTAAAGATTACACAGACGTGTCATGAGTCAAACACACTGACACCAAAGAAACGTATTTGCACTGAATGCTTCGTCTTTGGGATCGACAGGATGTAGGAAACTTACAGTTTGGTAAAGACTTGCACAATGTTTCATTTGATTGTGATGTTTTGTGTTAGAGATCTAAATCAAGGCTGGCCAGGTTCGATCAGAAAACAACAGAAACTAACAGGTAGCAGCAGCGGTGCTAAAAATCCCAGCACAGATTACAGAGATGGTGAGCTGGCAGAATCTACCACAGCATCAGCTGAGCACCTTCTATACAGATTTCACAACAATTACAGATGAGTTTGTGATGCGTCTGTGATGGGCACAATAGCTAAATGTGTACATTTACAGACGTTTTTACGTATTTAACCTAACAAACTCAACATACAGAAAAACATCGTGTCACTGCTCCACTATCTGATCTGAGCCAAGCCCCTTTTTGAGAAAGAATAAATATTTAGTCTACGAACGCTTAGACTCTTAGAAAACAAGCTGTAAAACAACATTCCAGAGAGAAAACTTCAAGTTACATCCAAACGGCCTTACAGCCAAACAGCAAAGGAATAATACCAACACGAGCTGCTCACCACATTTCTATTTTAAATCTCATACAATTTTCTCAAGCAATATTTTTAGTCTGCACAGACGGACGTTGGAGTCAATATCTAAATACATATAACGACTTTCAAATAACGATAATCCCCTTGCACCTTCACCTCAGTCACTCATGCGTGCGGCATTAATGTACCTACCTAAAAACATGACGATAGTGTTTTATATCAAACAGTCCTGGTTGCTTTTAACTTTTAAAGCGAAGCATGCATCCGTACAGAAGCAAGGACAGACAAATATTGTTCCTATAACATGCAAAAAAATCTGAAATTAAAAAATCTGACCAAAATACTTTATTGACATTACTCAATATATCCAGTGTTGCAAAGGAAATATGACTGGATGGCTTTCAGTAAGTAATCTCTGGAATAGTCCTGACTGACCCTAGGAATAAATTCTAATCCTTATTTAGCACAACCATGGTCAACTTACTGGAGTAGAGCATACATAGGGATTACAAGAGCCAATGCACATGGCAGATTACTGCAACAAACAAACATGCTCCGACTGTCTATGTAGCTGATGTTGAGGCATTCTGTACAGTGCATATCTGTAGTAATTTGAGACTTTAAGTACAGACAGCTGCAGTGACAGCTACAGCAACTAGTCGGAAAGGCATGTGTCAGTTTGCCTAGCTGCAGTATGATAAACCAGCGATCACAGGTTTACCAGGGTCCTAAAAAGTACAAAGGATGGTATCTGTACTTTCAGTCACTATGCCGATGCCTGCACTGTAGATTATTATTGTGGTCGTTTAAATACAGAGACTGACAGCAGTTTACCAGTGTGAAATTACACCAGGTAGATATAAATAACTGGGTCAGACAACTACATTACAAGAGCGGTGGCTTAGGGGGTAGAACTGTCAACTAACAGCAAGATTCCTGAGTTTGATTCCTAGGTGGGGCAGGGCCTGGGTACTTCATGTGTGGACTTTGCATGTCCTTTCTGTGTCGGTTTGGGTTTCATCTGGGTGCTCTGGTTCCCTCGTAGATGTCTAGATACCCCGTCGATAGGTTGTAGTACCAGTCTGAAGCACGAGGGATGGGACAGGAAAGGCAACGGCGTAAGGACTATGCTAAATCAATGAGGTGTGGCAAACACTTAAGAACCAAGCATATACTAAAACAAACGAGACAAAGGACAAGGAAAAAGATAGCTAGATAGATTATAGGGAACGTAAGCCAAACCGTGTAATGTGTTTACTGCAATGAGCCCTTTCTTTAATAGGCTTGTTTCAATTTAGAATACTCTTTTATCCGCCGAGCTTCTTACACACAGCAGAATAATTCCTCTGCATTTAACCCAATCCATGCAGTGAAACACACATTTTCACACGCTAGTGGGCAGCAGTGAACACACATGCCCGGCACTAGTTACGGCACGGGGCAGATAGAGGGTTCGGTGTCTTGCTCAAGGGCACTTCGGTCGTGACCTGTTGACTCTCGGAATCAAATGGACAACCTTCCGATCACAAGAACAGTTCTCTAATCACCACGTCACGGCTGCAAGGTTGTATTATTTGGCATTATTTGAACTAAACCGAGTTCGGTCCCTAGTTCCAAGCGATTCGGAGTGCATTATTGGAACACGTAATATTTGTATTATGAATAAAACTGGTATCGAAATGCATCCGAGCTATGAATGGAGCTTTTAAGTTAAACGGCATGATCTGTGCGATGCACCCACTACATATATCCGGGGTGACCAGATTTGAAGACAAGGCGAGCCAAGTGTAAGTAATGCCTGTGAATAGTAACAAGTATATATCAGGAAACACATGGTGGGGGTCATTATGTTATTTCAAGAGGGTCAGATTTCAGAAAAGACATTTGTCCTCTCCTTGCCCTGCAATGGTACATAAACAGCTGAGACCAACCCTAAACACTCCTGTGCTGATCACCTGTGTTGTTTTGGTATGTAATCAACTACACAAGCAGAAGAACAGCCAAGTCAGTGTTTTTATAGAGAAAAAGAAAAGCTGACACTTGTTCCATATATAAATATGTATATTATGTTCAATGGAAGAACTTACTATAGCTTAGTTCCATCTTATATGAGTGTAAATATAGTAAAAAAAATACTTCAGTGTAGCTTCAACCAACCTTACACATTCAGGTTTAACGTGTTAGGTATGTAGCTGTTGGGGAAAAGCAGGTAAATCGACCTTGTTGATCATTTTGTCATTTAATTACAGATTTAACATAAAGTTTAGACTCCTTTCAAAGCACTGACATGAAAATATATGAGTGAGTCGTGTGTGTGAGGATTAATGCCAATTACAATACACATAAGTATAACTAACAATTCAAGGCTGGGTTTGACTTACTTAGTTCAAAGTAAGTAAGTGATGAAAATAGTGTTTATTGTTGTATATTTATGATTATTCTTAATAATAAAGCATGTATTTGTACCAGAGAGAACTGAGGGCTGAATATTCAGGCGCTGTGATGAATGGACATAGTAAAGCGTCACAACAAACTAACTTTAAACACACACAAAAACATTTAATTTAATAAATAAAAGACTTAAATCTCACCTTCTGAGGTTCAAACATTTAAAATGATCCAGTTAGCATCAGTTGGACTCGTCGCCGTGTTAAACCAGGTCTCGAGAGCAGTCTAATAACCTTAAATATGCCACTACGAGATGGATCCTCTCACAGAATTTCTCAGACTGTCCGGTCGATTAAAAACTGTCCCTCACAAGAAGCCATTTTCATTTAGAAGCATTTAAAAAAAGCACTTTCCAGTCCGTGAGTGTTTAAACATCGCGACTCCGACTGTGTTTCTCTCTCTCTCCGCTAATCACGGCTTCTCCTCAGCTCGGGCACGCGCGCAATGCGCGTTCACGCCGCCTCCCTCAACGAGACATTCCGCCCGCCCTCCTTTCTTTCTTTCTTTTTTTCCCCACCCGTTTTCATCAGAATTTAGCTCCTCGCACCAGGATTGGCTGCTAAATCCGTAGTGAAGGAAAATCCCAGCTCGTGATTGGACAATTAATTTACCTACGTAGCGCGATCCCGACTGACGAGGCTGGACTTCCGGAAAACGGGTGCGTTTAAAAAAAAGTTGATATTCAATTTGTGGAACCACGTGATCCATTTAAATTTAAAAGCACACGGATCTACTGTTGTTTTCGATCTAACGTGATTGAAAACTAGCCTGTTAAATCGTTTAAAAATGATTAACACAATAAATATTTTAGTGATTTAGACCACTCGTTTTATTCAAATGATTCTATTATATTTCTACAAAACACAACACTTAAGGTTAAGAAATGTGTTTTGGAAAATTCATTATGATTTCATTATGAAACCTTATAACATCTTATAATAACAACTACAATCAAAATGTAACAAACTTCAGGAAATGCAAGAAACTTGCTAATCGTGGAAATAGTTTCATTAATTAAATTTAAATATATGTACAATCTCTTGTGTTTTCAGTATTAATGTTATTATTGTTTGGTGCTGTTTTGGTTGCTGTTCAAACTCGACTAATGCCAATAAATGGTATTTTATTATGTTTTATAATATCTTTTTTAAAATTAAAATTGTCTTTACATTAATATGTATTTAAATAAACCGTCCACATTATGTTTTATTGCGGCTGTAAACCGTGTTAGTATTTTAACCAATCACAAGCGTGGGAAACGAGATCGTTCATCTTATTGGCGACTACAAAACGAATCACATCTCGTTCACTAGATAGTGATCTAGTCCATAATAGTCCGTCTTTGTATTTAGCTTTAAATATACTGTAAAAGACTCCACGTCCCTTTTCTAGCGTTGTACACATTTGATCTATGTTTAGTAAAACATACAGACAACCAAATAAACAATTAAAACCATTTTAAGGTTTGTAAAAAATAAAAAAACAAGAAGTTGCAAGCGATTTGGGACGCGACCGAACTGAGGGGCGTGTGAGTGTGAGACGTAAACTCGGTGCCACGCAAGACTGACGAAAAACTGTCGTAAAATTAGACGGCTGCGGCAGAATGCTAAAGCGCGACTCCACTTCATCGTGAATGTTTCACTTTTAAGGTAAAACTTTAAAATGTTTATTTACTTGAATTTGGTTTATGTTTATACTCTTTATGTCAGGAGAAAACAGAGGGCACGAATGTGAATGTATTATATTTAAATAAATAAAAAAATGTAAACGTTAGTACCTTTTATAGCTATGTAGCAGCAACACTAACTGTTTAAAAGTTAATGTTTTTGTTTACTGGTTCTGTAAAGATTGTTTTTTGTTAAATATCCACTCTTTAGAACTTTACGTATTTTTCCTGCCTCTGACATCAACTTTGAGGATATTCATATAATGTTCACTTACAGAGGAATACATCCCCGCCACTAGGAGGTGCTGTTGACGTCACCTGTCAATGGTCATCATGCTGTGTGAGGCCCATAGTGACGTTGAAGATGCTTGTTTTCAGCGGTTTTGCATCCATTTCTCTTTCATCACTGAGCTTCTCTTTGTTTATCTTGTATTAATGTGGTTTTCCAGATCGTTCCGTCAGTAGCGATGGACCCAGTGGTGCTCAGTTATCAGGACAGTCTGCTGAGGCGCTCGGACGTGGCCCTCCTCGAAGGTCCCTACTGGCTGAACGATCAGGTGATTGGTTTTGCGTTCGAGTACTTCTCCACGGAGCGATTCAAAACCCTGGGTGACGCCGTTTGCTTCATCAGCCCCGAAGTCACGCAATTCATCAAGTGCACCTCATCCCAGGAGGAGCTGTCTGTCTTCCTGGAGCCTCTGAGGCTAGCGTCACGCCGCTGGGTCTTCCTCGCCGTCAACGACAACTCCAACAACACTGCCGGTGGTTCGCACTGGAGTTTGCTCCTGTACCGGGTCAACACTGGCCATTTCTCGCACTTCGATTCCCAAAGTGAGGCTAACGCCATGCATGCCCGGCGCATCGCTGCCAAGCTTCAGGGTTTCCTAGGCACTGGGACGGACGTCACTTTCACCGAAGAGACGTCTCCTTCGCAGCAAAACAGCTACGACTGTGGCATGTACGTTATCTGTAATGCTGAGGCTCTGTGTGAAAGTGCTGTCGTGAAAGGCTGTCCTCGGCTCCCGACGAACGCCATCACGCCCACTTACATCACCAAGAAACGGACAGAATGGCATCTGCTGATTCAAAAACTTACCAAGGATTGAATCGTACAAGCAACCACCACACCGAATAGTGGTCATGGTGATTATACTGCTTCAGGAAGTGGCTCCAAGATCCTTTTTTGGAGCATCAAACCCTGGAACCTTGTAATAAAAAGCTTGTTTGCTTGGCTCAGCGTTTTATAAAACATTTATTACCTTTTTTTTGTAGGTTCCTGAATTATATCTGCCCACTTAGACACAAGTTCTCAACATTTACAATCCATTCTCCTGCTACACATGACGAAAACGATCAATACTGAGACCGATCATGCAGCGATCATGATCGTTAAAACTAAATTGAGTCGTGAGCAGCCGTCCGAGGGGAAGATGGGAGAAAACATACAAAACTTTTCATGTACTAATGAGCAAATGATTGTGACGGGTATCTCCATTATTTGGACAAACATTAAGCTACGATGGCTGCTCTCATTAGAGAGATCACAGCTGATCACTATTCTAGGTACAAATTTTGTTAGTAACCATGTTTTGCATCCATGAGGCACCCTTTTTTATCCAGGCTTGGGATCGACACTTAAAATGAACTGGTTTGTGCTTCCTAACGATCCGGGTGCCATACAATCCACCAAAACAACAGTAAGATTCAAACCAAGGAGTTTAAATTCTCAGCACTGGTGTGCAGTAGAAATTCACAAGTTGTGACTATAAAGCTCTGAAATTAAAACATTACGTAAGTGGTTCTCTGGTCATATATTAGTTGCTGCTGTGATCCCTTGTTTTTTTTATTGGATGATCATTTTGTGTCTATAAGGATCCACCAAGAAGGTGATTTGTTATGTGGTGTCTGCTTGTTAGTACAACTACTTGAGTAAATAAACTGGGGAAAACCTCTACTAGTAATGCATTTTTATTTTTTAGGGATTCATTATTACGTTCTACATTATAGTCGCATTCATTTCCTTCAGGAAATAACAGATCACACAACATTCAGTGTTTAAAAGCTGCTTCCGTGGTGTAAACATCCCTGGCAGATCTCCATATCACACGTGCTTGAAGTGCTCCATATCACACAATGATTGTGTGCATCAGTCTTTCCTCACTATAGGTTGTAACAGTTTATTACTGCAACCCATAAAATACTTTTTATTTGTCATTACACATATACAGATGTACAGTACAATGAAAAGTTTCTCTTCACATATCCCAACTTGTCTAGAAGTTGGGGGTCAGAGCACTATTACAGGGTCAGCCAACGTACGGCGCCCCTGGAGCAGACCGGGTTAAGGGTCTTGCTCAAGGACCCAACAGTGTGTAGCAGAGCTTGGATTTGAACCCCCAACCTTTAGGTTCCTAGCCCAACGCTCTACTCACTAGGCTACACTGTCAAAAACATTTCGTTCCAGTGTATATAAAAAGCACAAAGTTGTAAAACAAAACCAGCTCATCGTCAGTCTTCTATGAAATATGATGATTAATTTCTAAGAACTCAGTAGGATAGGATGAAATATTTTTACATTGAGTTTGTGAATGTAGAAAACTTGCCTCCAGCAAGGTGGCGTCACTTTAGAACAAATTCCTCACAACTTAATCACCTGAAACAGGAGAGTTACATTCCTGATAATAAATCACTACAATGTGCATATACCTGAAGAGCTGATTGTAATTATACATTATAAAGTATATACAGTTAAACATTACATTATATATTTATTCATTATTAAGTCTACATTATTTTGTCTGCTCTCAGTAGGGGGGTTCCACAGAGGATTGTAACACTGGATGCTTTTACTGACCCAACTCTCCAGGCTTGAGACAGGCACTACTAGAGACGATACACTGGTTTGTGTACGCTAATGTCTGGGGTGAAGGCAGTTCCGCCTCTTTGTGCTAGTGTGCTAGGAAAAAATGCTGCTCCTCCACCTCAGTGCTATTTATAATTTTATATTAATATATCAAATAATATTTATTTCTTACATCTTTGTTTACAAGTTTCGATCGATAACTTTCCTTCGAGTTGTGTATATAATTTTAGTGTAGCTTTCTTACTACACTTAGTCTGTGTGTGTGTGTGTGTGTGTGTGCATCTTCAGAAACTAATCCTTGATAACCAGTACTGTGTTACTCGGAGCTTAAGCTAATACATTAGTAATTGTAAGGACAGGTTGAAGCCACAACTGCTTAGTTTCTTAGGTTCTAAACCTTAATAATAACGATTTTGGATGGATTGGGACCCTTTTTTGCCTGAACGTACTGAGTTTACAGTACATTTATCACACACCTTTATCTAAATTGACTTACAATTACGACAGAACACCATTAAAAGCAATTCAGGGTTAAGAATCTTGCTCAGGAGCCCAACAGTGGCAACTTGGGGTAACTAGTAGTGGAGCTTGAACTCGCGACATTCTGATCTCTAGTTTGGTACTTTATAACCAATAAGGAATCGATCACTGCCATGAAGTTACGTAGATTATTCTAACATGTAAATATTTTAATAACTACAATCTGTGTGAATCCTGTATATCAGATGTTTATAATCAAAAATCTTCTTTTACAACGTTAAATTGGTACAATATGACTGAAAGTGGCAAATGTTTGTTTTTTTAAAGCCAGATGTGATCTACAAATCTTGACAGAACGATTGGAGTCTTTATTCCATGCTTGATGAATGAATGGTAAGTGAACAAAGTCTTTTCAGCTAAAGTATTTTTTGGAAACGATGTAGTGTTACTGCACGTTTAGATTTCTGGAATCAGACTGCAGCCGTTTTCGATAAATATGAGTCCAAAACCTCTGTAAAGAAGAAGCAGCCCAAGGCTCCTCAGGTGTTTCACATTAGCCGCTTTGAAGGAATATTAACCGTGTTTCAAGCTGTCAAACTGACCCGCACCCACCCGCCGACTCCACCTGCAAATCCTCTAATGTGCTGCAGATCCTCCCAAAGTGCAAACATATTTAGAGCCTTGCTGTCTTTCCCACTGTTATTTATCTACAACGATCCAGCTTCACGCCATCCGTCCATTATGAGGGAAATGCGTGTCCATGTCTCATGTGCATGGAATCTACTGCGTTCATTTAAAACCGTTCAACCTATTTATCTTGGTGGTTCATCACTAGGAGAGATTAGCCGAGAGGTGTGTGATCATTCCCTCAATGTGTTAACTTGAGGTTGAATTTTTTTTTAAAAATGTGTGGTTGGATAGGATAACACACCCATGTATTGTCTCCTGGTCTATTGTCTCGAAATGTACAATTACACAGCGAAGTAAAAACATGTTTCAGGTACAAGAAACTGGCTTCACGCCAGACAAATGAAACAGTGGTACAGCTGGATAAGTGAGTGCTGGGGAGGAACATGAGGCCCAGAAAAATCAAGCTTTGCTTCTGGTAGTGTGTAAGATTTACATCTATTACAGTTCTTACAGTTTTAGTATCCAGTTTAAACAATTTAGGGTTAAGAGTCGTGCTCAGGGGCCCAATATAGCAGCAGTGACGCAGACACACACACACACACACACTATATGTCGCCCCTAAGCACGACTTTTAATGCTCATATATATATATATATAATATCACTAGAACATCATGAGGTTTGTGTATTTTCAGTCCAGTTTGGTTGCTTCCTGGTATTCTGGCAAGTTTGGAAAATATCAGTTAAATTTAAATAATGAATATTATAAATATTAGCTAATATATATTTAAATAAATATTATAATTAAATTAATTAATATTACAAAAGTCCTTTGTCTACATGATTGAATGTGGAGTGTGTTGGTGGAGTGTGTTGTGTAGAATAATGGTGTTTGTCTCCTCCTAGTGTTCCTAAACAGAACCACAGGCTGCGGACGGGTTTCACAGGAAAGCGTTTCCCTAATAGTAAATATAAATTGTGCTTTTTTTTACCTAGATGGCAGTCTACATGAGGGTACATAGTGTCAGGAATTTGGTAATATAGTCTATGGTGAGGTCATGTAGTGCTTTGAAAGCGAGAACTTTATATTAATTGCACATGGGAACTGGTAGCCAGTGTCTTCAGGACAGGAATGGTGTAAACAAATCTCAGAGTGAATGTCAAAACTCTAGTGGCAGCGTTTTGTAATGTTTAAAAAGGCCAGAGGGTTTTAGCGGGTAACGAGTGTAAAAAGGGAGTCACAGTAGTTCAGATGAGGGGTGACAAACACATGTATGAGAGTTTCAGTAGCTTCAAATGAGAGAAACGGGCGGAGGCGGGTTATATAGCAAAGGTGAAAAGGGCTGCTTTAGACAGAGACTGCACCGGGGGTTCAAACGAGAGTAAAGGATCAGAAAAACCTCTCAGATTACATGTCCGGCTTGAAGGTATAACTAATGTGTTGCCAATGATGATTTGAGCATTAGTTAAGGAGGTAAGTGATGTTTTTGTGCATATATAAGGATGCTCGGACCTCTGGGGATTCAGCATCAGAAGGCTGGAATGCAACCAGGACTGTAGTTCGTGGATACACACCGAGAGTGAGGAGGGGGAAGAGATAGATAGTTTTGATTGAAATGTAATGCCAGGTCTATGTATTATAGAATCTAGAGGTAAAACGTATATAATAAAGAGAGGTCTCAATACAGAGCCTTGTGGTACCCCTGGTTTCAACACGGCAGCATCAGAAACGTTATTATCCATCGAATGAAGAAATGCCTATGAGATAGATTGGACTTGAACCAGGAAATGCCAGTGCCAGATATACCAGGCTCAGACACACGTACAAGAGGGACGTTGTGATTGGCCGTATCAAAAGCAGCAGAGAGATCCAACAGAGGAATTATGATCAAGCCAGAATCTAAAGAAAGTGATACGTAGCTCAGTACATCCAGTAAAACAGACATCCAGTCTCCGTACTATGTTGGGAACGGAAACCCAATTGAAATCGTTCAAATTCTTGATGCTGAGCGACAACGACTTTCTCATAAATCTTTGAGAAAAATGGAAGATTAAGATTGTTCGGAAGTTACTTAACACGGACAAGATAAGAAAAAAGTGTAACAATTGCAATTTTAAGAACTGAAATAGTTTGTTAGAGTGGTAAATAGAGTGATTGATGATGACGCCTGATGGGAGCCAACGAGAACGGACCACAAGATTTCAGAAGATGTGTGGGGGCGGGGTCGAAACATGAGGTGGTAAGAACTTTGTGATGTCAGCAAGGTCAACCTCTGTGAAAGATAATAGAAAACACGATGACTGGGATAAATAAGGAGTATAAGAGGATGTGTTGGAAGTTTAGAAGGCGTTGAGTTTCAAGGTCATTTTAAGGGAAACCTGTTACATGATCTACGGTCCTGTGGAACTGAATATATTTAGTGCTAATGTAAAATTATATATATATATATATAATACATTTAACCTCCTGAGAGCCAGACTTTTCCCTGATGTGCATTTTATAATTTCGTTTAGCTATTTATGATTAGTAGGACCTAACAAGCATAAAAATTATATCTTGTCTTTGTTTTTTTTCTAAAAACGGCTTCATGTACAACGTCCTCGTATGGAGACAGTAGGTCTAAAATAAAGAAA
>JAOTRQ010110923.1:0-19545 GCA_028565875.1 Hoplisoma paleatum | reverse complement strand
ACTGTGAGGGACTAAGCACATAAGCATTTCACTCACGTTTCACACCAGTGTTAATGTGATGTGACAATAAAGAGATTGGATTTGGTTAATGACTAAAGAAAGAATAACTTTTTGTGTATTAGGGTTTGGGTTCAGCTTGGCCAAGACCTTGGCTATATGAAGAAAATTGCCCTCTGGGAAACTATCGATCTGAATCTCTGTGGGCTTGAAACGTGGGATCCTGGCAAGGTTGGAATCCCCTATGATGACTATCGGTTTGTGGATTTGTATTGACAACTGTTAGAGAATGAATATTTTACTTGTATAAGATGTTATTGTTTTATTATTTTACAAACTCATATACTAGTGCATTGTGTACCCAAACGTATGTATGTTATCTATGCCAGAAAGAATGTGCCAAACTCCCTTTAGTTGGAGAAGTACCTAATGGTACTTATGTCCGTTTCCTCCCAACAAAGATTAACGACTGGTTGCCCATCTTCAAGGAAACAAATTCCTTTCTCACAACTTCTCATAGTCAGCCATTACTAGCTTCAGCTAGTGGTGGCAACTTTGCCCCTCAGGGGTATAAATTAGACATGCCGAGTGCGGACATTCAGACGCTCTTCCGTCTCATCTGTGTGTGTGTCTACTTATGACACTCATGCAGATTCTGTACTCTTTTTCATAATATATATACACTTTTCTAATATAATTTTAACTTGTGTCTTGTGCTAATTTTTTCCACAACACAACTCTGCTATTTTCTGATTTGTTCTAGGATGTGGCCGGGATTGCGATGGCCTAGGGAAAATCTGGGGAAAAGAGGGCTCTGGTTGGACCTAGGGTTAGGTTTTATGGTTAAGATTAGGGTTTGGGTTGGGTGTTAGGGTTGGCATTTAGGATTAGGGTTATATTAGGGTTAGAGTTATATTATGGTTAGGGTTAGATTTTGAGGTTGGACTGGGATTAGGGTTATAATTGTTTGCATTAGATTTTGGTTTAAGGTTATGTCTTAGGGTTGGGTATTAGGTTGAGGTTAGGATTGGGTTTTGGGTTAAGGTTATGTGTTAGGGTTAGGTGTTAGAAATGGGTTTTAGGAAATAAGTTCAGATGTTAGGTTTTGGGTATTTCCAAACCACCGCGGTCCCAGACGACATGGCCCAAAGTCCAGTCTAACCAGAACCCATGTTAGGCACTGGCCTACTCAAGTTGCAAAGCACGACACCTTACGGCACCCTTTTCAATAGGCCAAGATGACCCTATGTTCCTTAAAAATTGACCCGTCTAACAGAAATTTATCCAAGTTGATTTATCCTATTGAGCAGGACCCTGCCCCTTGAGAAATTTGAGACGACGGGTATGACATTATTTCACCTCTTTTCCCTGCTCTCCATAAATGTCCTGAGACAATGTCTTTGAAAGGAGTGGGTTAGGGTTAGGGTTAGAGTCTGGTTGATTTCTAGAAGTTTGAGAAGGATCTTGAGAAGGTCTCCTACGGTCCGGATATTTTAGGAAAAATTCCATCTGGAGTATTGATGTTGGTGTAAAGGCTGTCAATGTCCATAGTAAACAATAAACAGTCTGGCGGAAGGCTGATCCATTTGATCTTTATTGTAGCTGGAATGTCTGATCACTTCCTTAACCCTATCAGTACCACTGTCCCATAGGTTTCACTGCCATAATCGGAAACGATGAGTCTGCCTGGTGGGATCTCAAATGAGAGACTCCAAGAGGCTGGATCTTTATGGATTTTTAGTAATAGATAAAAGAGTCTTTGACGTGGATCGTTTGGGCCTCTCAGGTAAGTCTCCTGTTCTTTTTCAATGAAGCCCCCTTCCCTCAATTGGGTCAGTAGTCCACGGACAATATGGACTTTTTTGAGAAAGATCGGTTCAAGGAACCTTTTATAATTATAAAGTCTTCTGACAGAGTTGTTTTTCTGCTTCCCTGACATACGCGTTCCTATCCATGATAACAGTTACGCTACTCTTGTCTGCTGGTTTAATAACAATTGTTATATCACGGCACAGAGACTCCAAGGCCCGTCGTTCATCCCGGTCTGAATTGGGTGTTCTGTTCATGTCCCATTGTAGGTGTTGAATTGCGTATCTATCCGCTCTTATGATTTTTTGATATTGTTAAATATTTGGGACAGTTTGGGAGTCCATTCAGATATAGGGGTACATGGAGGGGTTTCAGTTTCCGGGTGATTTCTAAAATAGGTGGTTAGTAGTAATCCTCTATGATAATGTTGAATGTCCATAGTTAGCATTTTTTTGTGTTATTGTCCATTATTGGTGTCTGTTTTTGATGTCAGTTTTGTATGATTTTTGGTAGGTATGAAATGTTTTGAGAGGTTCAATATTCCCTCTTCCTAACCAGTTCCAGTTTTGGGTGTATAGGCCTGCGAAGTTTAAATGGTGGTCCCAGTGTGCTAGCATGGCCTTGGCACAGTCTGGCGTCCAATTAATTTGGTCCTAAATCATTTGAAAGTTTGACAGTTTTAACAAGGATAAGTGTTATACATTATTTTTGATGTATTTATTCAGATTAGTTAGGATTGTTTGTTTTTCCAATGGCAGTGTTTTGGCAAAGTTGACCCAGACAGTTGCTGCCGGGAATGTTTCTGTTGCCACTCTTATGGCTTTTTGCATTTGTTTTATTGCAGTTTCCCTGACCAATTGACCTTGGTGATTATATTGAAAGCCAGTAGGACCGTGTCTACCATGGTATTCACAGCGGCTTTAGAAATGAAATTTTTCTCTTGTCTGAAAGTAGCTCCCGGATAGCTGTTGATCTGTACGTCGTCAAATTCATGTTTCCTAATCCAAGGCAATTTTGAATCTCTCAAAATGCAAACCCGTCAATGTGCACTAAAGTTCAAATTAACTCTTTTTCTGTTGGTTTGCATGTGTTTTGTAGGTCTATTCGATTCAGAAAGGGTTGATGATAGTCTTGACGGTTCTATGGGTGGGTCAGGAAGGAGACTTTTCTCCAGATCCTCCGTGAGGGTTCTATAAAACGGGTCTTAGGGTGAACATGGCACCGTTGGTTGGTTTTTCTCCACCGGACTTGATTGGAGGTCCAAATTAGCCCCCTCACTGATTTGGGAGGAGGTGTTTGCAGCATGTACCTTAACCAAGTCTTGAGTCGGTGTCTTGAGAGGTGTTTTTATATGTGCCGTCTCAATAACTGGCATGGGCGAAATTCTCTGTTCAGGCGACCACCGGGTGACTCGTGTCCTAATTCTATTTTTTCTTTTTCTAGGTGACCTAGGAGGGGGCAGAGTGATGGGGGATATGAGACGGTCCCCAGTGGGAAGAATGTCCCAACCCTATCTCCCGGCTTTCAGCCAAAGTTGGGAAATTCCCCTCTGTGAAGTATGTTTCTTTCGTTTGTGTGCATTCCAGTTCCATTGTGTCATGTTCTGCCTCACCGGTGTTGACAAAAGAACCTGCCTAGGCCTAAGGTCCTCTACTTTTTAGATAGCACCCTCTTCCTGTTCTTTTAGGGTAATTTCGTTGATTCCACCTTATGGCTACCACTAGTGTCGTTGTGGCCTCCTCAAAACGACTTGTTTTAATGACTCTTTCTGAATATGAGCCTCATAATGGTCAATCAAAATGAGTAAAGGCCCAGTTTTTTGCATTATTCTCCAATAGTGACCTGGTCAGGACCGTCATGTTGGCCGGTTTGATTATCTCGGCCAGATATTTTGTGGTTCTGGTGAAGGTACTGTAGGTAGTTTGGTATTTGAATCTAGATGAACTTTTTCCAAAGTAGTGGTGAGCACACAGTAAATTGAACAGTTGTTTCACTAAGGTATTTTTCACTAATCCTATTTGGTCCTGAATCATTTAGTTTATTCTTTGTTTTCTCTTGTTTTGTTGTTTTTGTCTTTTAACATGCTCTGTTTTTCTCTTTAGCAAGTG
Source organism: Hoplisoma paleatum (assembly GCA_028565875.1). Classification (NCBI taxonomy): domain Eukaryota; kingdom Metazoa; phylum Chordata; class Actinopteri; order Siluriformes; family Callichthyidae; genus Hoplisoma; species Hoplisoma paleatum. Next base: position 15,631 of record JAOTRQ010110923.1, on the reverse strand, counting down.
CAGTGGAGTGGTTGCGGTAAGTATATGGATTTGCTGGATCCCTGCTAATCTCTGACTGGGTACGTTTTGGATACGTTTTCTAAACCTACTATTACTCATCCCAGGATTGGAACAATATGTATACCCCCTGGGGTTGATTTTGGATCGAGGTTCATAATAAACCTGTTGCGGAGCCCGGTGGGTTTTCTTTCAACCAGGATCCATGGTTGGTCATCATACGGTTTCATATAGGCTGTCCGAAGTTCAAATCAGTTAGGTCTGTTCAATTTGAAATGGGGATTGGGTGTGTACATAGCCCTCCTTTATGGGTACAGGTATATTTTATATTGATTTGGACGTTTGCCTCTAGAACGATAGGGTAGATGGGATCGTCCCCTCTGTTCATTACGTGATCTAAAATCTAAATATGAAATTCATATAAAAATATGTCTGATATTTATTTAAATAAGTTTACAAATATTTTTGTTTTTCAAAGTAATGTTTTAAAAGTGTATATATGGGTCCTGAAAAGTAAAACTGCATTGTAGTTTTCCATTGTAACCACAAGATGGCAGTGTCGGATGAGGAATGAATTTTCCGGTCTGTAAGGGTTATGAAGTAAATGCAGTTACTGTCTCTTGTAGTTTTTGATGTATTGAAATTGTTTGATTAGTGAGATATATCAAAGTATCTTTTCTAAATGAAAATAGAAAATAAAAAAAGCATATAAGCAAAACGAAAAATAATTTTATGGTTAAAGATGTTTTTTTTTTTGTTTTATAGTATGAACTAGGGTGGCCGCAATTAATCGATTATTTGTTGGTCGACCGAAAAAATTACTAGTCGGCCAAATTCCATTGGTCGACTAGTTGCCACAAACACACCAGTTGCCGGACACGGAGGACTTACTTTAACCAAACTGAGTTTTAAAGAAAAGAACTAAAATACAAACACAGACAGAAACAAGAAAACAAAAAGATGATCTGGTGCCGAGCCTGGGTGGAACACAGGCTTTTGAGCACCAGTCCGTTAGTCCTCAAACGCCCTCAGGTGCGCCTCGTCAGGGCGTGACCGGAGGAGGAGCCGGTTGGGTGTGGGGAAACATCGTTCCTCACAGTCATAGATTTCAAATTATAAAAAAATGTTGGCTTCTGAATGGATGGGGGAGACAGTGCTATTTTTCAATCAGACCAACGAGGGCCAGGAGTGGGAAATTTAAATTAAAAAAATACTTTCAGCTGTTGAAAGTGTTTTTAATTTTCAAATAGGAGGTAAATATTGCAAAACAATTATTTACTTAATTACTTTTTGGGATTTGATAAAAGTTTTTTTTTTTTTTTAATTATAAAGCTTATAAGATTGATCCGGTTTTAAATATAATTGTAGAGACACTTATTGTGGAAATCTCTTAATCAGTTATAACCTTTTTATAAATTTTTTTGGGTATGGCTGGATAAGAAGAATATTTGGAGAACCAGGATTAAGATGTGGAAGAGGAGACTCCAGTCCCTTGGGTGGCATTGGCTGGATTAGGTTTTTTGGGTTTGGGTGTTAGGGTTGGTATTAGGGTTAAACTAGGTTTATATTAGGGTTAGAGTTAGATTTTGAGGATGGACTGGGATTGGGGTTATAATTGTGTGTTGGGATTTGGTTTTGGGTTAAGCATGTGTTAGCGTTTTGTGTTAGCGTTAGGGATATAATTTTGTTTTAGAGCACGGCAAGGAAAGTTCGCTTTAGATGCACTTGCACACTGATATTAATCAATCCCATTAAAATTAGGCAACATCACTCTCCTGTGTCCTTCATAGTTGTAATCCTATGTTTGTTAAAATAAGTAATAAGGTAAGGATGCTTACTAAGTGATATCATTGGTTTTAGATGGGGGTTCAAATTTATTTTGTGTAAGTTTTAGCGTTAGAATAGCTTGAGGAAAGTAAGTAAGTAAGTAAGTAAATGTATTTATATAGCACATTTCACATGACAAGTCGACCAAAGTGCTATACAGAGAGATAAAACAAAAGGAAAAAGAAAACTAAAAACATAAAAAATATATGTATAAAATGAAATATCCTATAACATATTCACATACAACAAAAAGCTAAAGTAAACAGATAAGTTTTAAGTCTGGATTTAAAAGTTGTAACCGACGGGGCAGATCCAATGTCCAAGGGAAGACTGTTCCATAGTCTTTGAGCTGCAACTGAAAAAGCTCGATCACCTCTCAGCTTCAGCAGAGAGCGAGGAACAGCCAGCAATAATTGATCAGATGATCTCAGAGACTGTGGGGCTGAATAAGGGCAGAGTAAGTCGTTTATGTAAGATGGTGCTTGCCCATGTAAAACTTTAAAAACAAATAATAAAATTTTAAAATGTATTCTGAAATAAACCGGGAGCCAGTGCAGTGAGGCTAAGACCGGAGTGATGTGGTCCCTTTTCTTAGTGCCTGTCAACATTCTAGCCGCTGCATTTTGAACCAGCTGTAGTCGAGCCAAAGAGGTTTTATTTATGCCCAAGTACAGTGAATTACAATAATCTAAACGTGATGATATAAAAGCATGAATAATTTGTTCCTGGGCTTGAAAAGAGAGAAAAAGCTTTATTTTTGAAATTTCTCTAAGCTGGAAAAATCTACTCCTTACAACGGAATTGACTTGTTTGTCAAATCTAAAATCTTGATCAATGATAACACCAAGATTTTAATACTGTTTTTAACACAGTTTGTCAAATTGCTCAATTTCTGAGATACTATTTTAGTAGTTTTTGTGGGGCCAAAAAGAAGAATTTCTGATTTCTGTTCATGGTAACTGTACAGGTGCCAGTGCAGATGATAATACAGGTAACTGCACATGAATAAGTACAGGTGATATTACAGGTGATCATAGAAGTACTAGAGGTCCAGATCATACTGGCGATCGTAGGGGTAGAGGTGTATTAGTGCAGGTAATATTACAGATTAGAGTTAGGATACTAATGCCGACGATGGAGGTCAGGGGTCAGCGGTAGGTTGTCCTCACATGTCTCACATTTTAACTACCACAAATGACATCAGGGGTGTCCATAATGTTCCCTGCATTATGTCCAGTAAATCAGACCCACTGTGACCCTGACCACCATGAATGAATGAAAGCTGTTCAGGTGACTGATAATAAGTGAGTCGAGGTGAGACAGATGAGAGCATAGTGAGAGGGCAGGTGTGTGTGTATAGGGTGGGGGGGGGTTACACTCACTGCTGTCAGAGTGGTGGAACTGGGTGAGAGGAGGGAAGGTGGAGGAGGGTGAGACAGGGATGCTGGAGACAGGAGGAGTCTGGCACACACTGCTGGACACCACTGAAGAAGCAGGAACATGCTGAGCCAGCAGCTCCACACTGGGACTGATGGGATCGTCTGTGAGGAACGGGACAGTTAACGGGGGTGGGGGGTAGTAAACAGGGGGTAAATATTTTACTCTGAAGTTCATTAGCATGACAGACACACACAGAAGAGCTTTAGACGGGTTAAAATAGTTACAAGATCTGGATACACTAACAAAACATAAACATACACACACACACAACACAACACAAGTAGCTGGAATATAAAGTAAATAAAAAGGTTTCCATATTGTCATTCAGTCTCTTTGTTAAGCTAAAAGGTCACCCGGACACACAAACACACACACACACAAACAGGGTGGAAGGATTCTGTAATCATTCCTGCTCCATTCGTAACTAATAATTTGTATTTTAGTTTAAAATTCACGTTTGTATAAATAATTCTTATATTGGTACAACGGTCACAAACGGCTGTAATGATTAAAGTTCATATTAGACCCAAGGAACCGTGTGCTAGTCGTTTTGAATCAATTCACCTGGTTGAGACTTTTGAAACGAAGGTTTTTCACTTTAAACAGCAGGGAGCGCTGCCACTATATATTTTAAATATTTATTATTTATACAAAACAATGCACACTGGGAGACTAGTGGGTAAAGATTTGGCAGGTCCCTATCAACCAGAGACTTGGGGGTTCAAATCCAGTTACTGCTACACAGCCACTGTTGGGTGCGTGAGCAAGGCCTTTAACCTTGTCTACACCAGGGGGCGCCATATGATCATTGACCCTGCACTCTGACCCCACCTTCCAAACAAGCTGGAATATGCAAAGAAGGAATTTCGTTGTATGGACGTTCTAATATTTTTATATAGTCTGCAACGTCCTGAGATAAAAGGACTTTTATTGTTTATTGTTTACAGAAATAAGAAAACAATCCTTATTTCCTTCTATTTTTTTTAACTTTTTTAAAGAAGAAATAGTAAAAAGAGTCTCTGCTTTATTAATAAAAGATACCGACGTGGTTCAGGTTAGCTACAGGAGTAAGACACACACTGACCTATGAAGGGAATGGAGGCCAGCGAGTCCTGCTCCACAGTGACAGGCTGCAGGTTTCCGTTGGAGCGTTTGGCAGGTTCTCCTGTCTGTGCATCAGGGGTTGAGGCTACTTGAGGTTCGGGCAGATCTAGGGGCACAACGTTGTTCAGATCGCGCAGAACTTGGGGGGCGCGTTTGTTGGGTTTCTGTCTGAGGACGACACCCTCCGTCTGCCTGTGAACCGAGTCCTCTCCTCCACCCACTCCCCCACCGACAGTGCTGGGGTTCTCAACGGTAAAGGAGGAGGATGGCAGAGGGGGTGAATCCCTGGCTGAGCAGGGTGCACTCTCAGGGGGGCTGCTTTTGGGCGTAGAGGTGTAGAGATGAGGGCCGGTGTAGGACGAGTCTCTAAAGGAATGCGCCTGTTGCATGAGGTGACCTGCTTTACGACAGAAAGAGGGGCTGTAACTACGGTAACCCAGCGTCTGATCCTCCAGTGCGAGTGGCGCTGTGTTGCACTTCCTGTCTGACCGGGGTGCTGGAGTGGTCGAGCTGGGTTGCTCCTCTTTTCTGATTGGCTGACTGTTCTGTGAGGGCTGGTCGTAGTTCTGTCTGTACCCAGCATACGCAGACAGATGATTTTCAGAGCAGGATCGGTTCGACTGCGCCGCGCTGCCTGTCCCCCCTCGGCATGTCCAGTGTAAGTCCGTATAGGAGGGCGGGGTCAGTCTGGTGGGAGGATCATAGTAAAGCAGCGCATCCTGAGAGACGCTCCGATGGCTGGCAGAGATGGGCAGGGCCGGGTGATCCAGCGTCTGACTGTGGTACCAGTTAGACAGCGCCTGCTGGCACAGCTCACGGTGCGAGTGTGGCAGGCTGCCCTTCCGCGGATGTGGCAGGGATGCCGACGCCATGGCTGCATTGTGGTTGGCGAAGTGAAAGTCCAGCGGGCTGATAGCTATGGTCGACGATCGAGCACGGTGATGACGGAGAGCGTGCCGGCGGGCGACACCCTGACTCTCGCCCATCGGCCAGCTCTCTATGAGGCCCGACGAGCCACGCCGGCAGTTTAGGTTGTCTTGAGTGACGTACGTCTGAGCCGGGCCTGAGGAACCAGACATGTCGGCTGAGTAATTGACTGGAGGAGGAGGTTCTGGAAGGTTCTGCGCCCCTCCCGTGTATGGGTCATTACCCTTCAGATAGGCGTCCTGAGAGTACGCCTGTAAAAGAATAAGAAACATGGGGGTCTTCATCCTTTATAAACTCTCTCAACATTAGTTGTGGATGTGTGTTAAGTGAGCTGCCTCAGAAACAGGTAGCGCAGCTGAGATTTAACCCCTGTGCCAGCAGCAGAGGGTTAGTGCGATCCTCAACACTTCTGAAATGTGAGGCAGCTTTAATGAGGTTGTGATTAGGGAGCAGCAGAAAGTCATACTCACACTTACCAGCTGGAGAACATCCTCGTCTTTGGGCATGATGGAGAGCTCGAGCACATTCTCACTACACACAAACACACATCATTGTGGATGAGAACAACTCTGCCAGGGTCGGGTTTGTGTGTGTGAGTGTGTGTGTGTGTGTGTGTGTGTGTGTGTGTGTGTATCTTACCTGTTCTGAATCAGTGATATGACCTGAGAATAGGTTTTCCCCAAAATACTCTCTCCATTCACTTTCACCAGACGATCACCTGGAACACACATGATGACAGGAACGCTGAACGCTGTAATCGCATGATGACAGGAAAACACGCCACACCATCAGATCCCTGAACGAAAGAAGATTCTGTGTTCTCTTATACCTGTACAGAGCCCCGCCTGGTGAGCAGGACCCGTGTCCCTCACATTCTTCACAAAAATAGTGTCCATGGGCTCGAGTCGGCTCTTTGAATTCCCTGAAAAAAAGTAGCACAAGCAGTTTCATTAACACACACACACACATGTCCTACAGAAAGCTGTAAAGACATAAAGTTGAAACACGTTACCTTTTCCGTTTCCATTCTCCACGTCCTGTAAAACACAGATAACATGAGCCGACATTGTAATGCTGATACACGTTAGTAATACACGTTCAACACAAGAGGGAGCCACTGCCCATCACAAAAGTCACTTCTGCTGTTCACTCGGAAAGGAAACGGAATGTGAGAAGCATAATATCCCCATCAACTGATCATTAAACACAACACTAACCCACCCAGCCATACACACACACACACACTAAACAAGCTGAATGGATGTGGATGTGTGAAGGCTTCAGGGATTCGCTGACGTGGCTCATTCCTGACACATGTGGACAAAAGCAGGAGCTTTCAGAGTTACAGCGGTACAGGAGCAAGCCACAGACCGTACAGAAGATATAGGGTCGGGTCTCCTAAAAGAATCGTCAGCAGATCAAATGATGAAATAACTAATAAAGACCAGGATCTGACTGTGACCAGATTATTAATGAGTGGTACACAAAGGGTCACTAGGAGTGAAAATTCGGACCACGATTAGCATACTGGAATAAACAGGAACCGTGCCACATGCATAATCATCGACTTCAGGATTTAGGGTTATAATAAGATCTTTTTTCTAACTGACCTTTAAGGATGTGTGCAGGGCCGAGTCGGGCGGATACACTATAAAGTGTCGGAGTGTAAAGCCGAAGCCTTGAGAGTTCTTCTGCAGGACCACGGTACGAGGACCCCTCCAAGCCTCGTTCTGTCCGGACCCCGGAGCAGCGTTCTCGGTGGGCTGCAGGATTCCATCTCGCTGCCCTTTCGCCTACAACAGAGCAAAAAGAAGCGAGACCGTTAGGGCCCGAAGACTCGGTGCACGTCCTGGTGAAGAATCATAAAGACATGAGTCGGTGCATGAAGGTCGTGGGTTGTTTCAGTACCGACGATTCTCGTTTTTTATCTCCCATCGTGAAGCAACGTGAGGTTCGGGTTCCATTACGAGGTGGGAGTTCGTGACACTCATCATGTTGGAGTACAGAGGCTGGATGGAGTATAACCCCACTCCTCGTTCACGCTTCAGTGAGGAATGTCTCAGGAATTTCTATTTTAAACCCAGATGCTATAATCAACCGCCACAAGGGACTCGCCAACAATGGTCGAGGGCAAACATAAATACAGCGGTTCCTGATGTGGAACAACAGGAGCATTAAATCAGGGCGCACTCTCACGCATTCTCACTCTTATGCCAGTAAAAATGTCACATGTGTGAGTAAAGGTCACGAGGGTCAATCAATTCCCAAAACTCACCTCATATAAGACAGGAAAGGCTCATGAAACTTATATTCACCACGTTCATACTTTACTCAGGTCTTACTCAGGGGTCCAACAGTGAAAAAACTGAACCAGCCACCTGGATTGAACTCTGGTCTGTAGGTCAAGCAGCAGCACAATCATCTGCACAGTGCTACCACCCTCTTCCTCTCCAACCCCCCTGATACCAGCATTCCACCACCTCATAACATGCGCTGTGCTGTCCCAAAAAACAACAGGAAGTGGAAAGATCAAAGCAGGAAGAGCAGTACCACCCTTACTAAGGCATTAAGGGAACCCTTCGATCTCTAAAAATACACCTGATACGGGAAAACTTTCGACTTTGTATTTTATACAAGAATTCCCAGAAGACTCTGCGACACTTCCTCAGTCCACATCCTGAAATATTCACTCTCCCGAGGTCCCGTCCTGCTCCACTTACTCGAGGTTGTGAGGTTCCTGTGTCCTCCTCCAATGCTGAATCCTCACACAGACTAAACCTGATGAATGATAACATAATGACTGTGACGTTCTACGAGCACTGGCAGAGTTTTGCTTCCACGTTAAGCATTTTTGTGGTTAGATGGGGTTTGTGAGTTTTGTGACATCATCACGTGGAAAAGTGTGAGACCCTTGCCAGATCGAACTGATTATAAAATCAAGAAGGATGAAATGTGAAGCGAGGGAAAGAATTTGTTCAGTTCCTGCAATCTTAGGATTTACGCAGAGACAACAGATTACAGCGAGACAGAAGAATGAGGAGGAAGAGAGGCACTGGGGGGTACAGTGTGTGTGTGTGTGTGTGTGTATGTGCGCGCACAGTGGGGGGGGGGTGCCATCAGTGATGTAAGTGTTGAGTTCAGAAGATTGAATTCCAACACTTGGAATTTCACACCCAGGTAAACGTAAACACACAAACACACACACATACAGATGCACATGCACACACACACACACACAGTGGAAGTTTTTTATTTTTACCCTTTACTAGTCCCGGGTTCGTCCAAGCATCACTTACATAAGTAGTGGAGGAATAGAAATACCAGATACTCCAGCAGGACCTTCTAGCTACTCGCATCAGCGAATCCATTCACTCCTACATTCATTCACTCATCCATCTAATCCCTCCTCCATCCATCTAATCACTCCTCCATCCATACATTTGTACAACCATTAATCTATCTACGTATTCTCCTCTAGTCATCCATCCATCCAATTACACTTCCATTCATCCGTACGTTTATTCACCCACGCCTCCAGTCATCACACATCCATCCACCCACCCATTCCTCCATCTGTCCACTTATCTATTAATGTATGTTATTTACCATTTCTTCTATTCACTGTTAATTAAAATGTTCCATAATGTTTGAAAGCTTTCAGTCACATGAGCGAGTCGAGACACTCTTACCCTCTGGAGACGCCCGTGTAGCGTGTTCCTGGGGGTATGTACACCACTGTAACAGAGATTCTCCTTCCTCAGAGCCGCCAACCAAATGCAGCGTGGCTCCGAGTCACTGCAGTCCACCCCCACCGGGAACTCATAGCACCATTCCTTCCCGTCCGGAGCTGGAACCCCTGACCCCGAGGGTCTCATGATCAACATCCACCTCACAGGACGCACCAGTTCAGATCTTCATATTGGTCACTCCTTCAAACCAACACCAGTGATGATCAGATCAATAAACATGATCCATTCAGATCCAATTCAAAACTGAGATATTCCAGTGTTGGATCTGTCAGAATGTCCATCACATGATCAGAGTTTGTAGTCGACCAGTCGGGCCGGTACTAAATCAGCTCCTGACCTCTTCGGTTCGTCTGATTGGTCCTGATTCCAGTGTGTGTGTGAGAAGACTTTTTGCTTTTAGAGCTTTATGTCTAATTCAACCTCGTCTTATCAGCTCAACCCTAAAAAAATGTAATAAAATCTGAGGAGACGATTCAGGAGTTTTTAGACTATTAAGCTTTTCTTCACATGCAAACTTCAGCTCTCATTTTCATCAACGATGTTCCTCCATCTCATCATCTGGTTCCTCCAATCAGCCTCCACTTCCTGGACTTTCAGTTCCATCTTGATTTATTTGATAACGTTTAAAATCGACTCACAGAACATTCGGCTCCAGTTACACCAGTTTCCTCAGAATGAAAACGGAACCAATCCTCCTCACGTCTCCAACGATCTCCGGGACGTCCTCAACACCGACAGCAGGTCCCTCCAGCTCCGTCCCGTCAGGCTGGTGTGAACACTGGCACTCCGGTGACGCCTGATCCAGCCCTGCTGGGGGTGTGATGGGCTTCACTTCCGTCCGGTCGGGTCACTTCCTCTCTGTTACTCCTGCTCCTCCTCCTCCTCTTTATCCCTCGCTTACTGACTCTTCTTTATCTCTGTCCACTCAGTTTAGACTCACAGAGCCGAGCATCACCGCAGCAAATAAAAGGTCACAGGGCGAAATGAAATCGCGTGTGTGTGAGGAGAAAGTGTCAAACATCAAGAGTTACCGGATATTATAGGAACATACAATCTCTCAGCATCACAACGTATCACCACATCACAAAATCTGTCCTGCTGCAGCTCTGTGGAATTCTTTACCTCCGGGCTCTTCCTCACTATTTATTTATTTAATTAGCTTTTAACGTCATGTTCTACACTTTAAGTACTTAAATTGAATTAAAAACGTTTCTATTTTCTTTTACATTTTACAGTCGCAGCCCAATGGCCTGTAGGGAACGACTCAGTGTGTAGTTTCCTTATATGGCCACTAGAGGACAGAATCACATTGTTTCCTCTATACAAGTTTTTATTTATTATATTATTTTTTGAGCTTTTGACACCATGTTTTACACTGCGACTCACATTCATCATACAAGTTAAATTGCCTTATTGGACTGTTGTAAAAAAAAAAACAGTAAACCCACACAAACACTTATCCAGAAATCAAACGCTGCGAGGCAACGCTGCTAACCACTAAGTCACCGTCCCGCCTTCACTTCATGTCAGTAATTGCAATAGAACCCAGATATAATTTTAAATAACTAATTAATTAAGCTAATAATGATTATCAATTTTTTAAAAAGCCTGGTGGTGCTTTGGTTCTGTCGGCACCAAGAAAATCACCCAAAAAAACACAGATAGAACTAGAAACACCGTGACACTGATTAGAATAGTAATGTGATCACACACACACACACACACACACACCTCTATATGGCTCCTAATTAATTCTATATTTAGTTAAAACAGTTTTAGGCTGTTCATATATTTTCTGTTTAAAACCAAATCACACCACGACGCTCTGCTGGCGACGAGGCGAGACCCCCTCCCCACCCCCAGGACCCAAAGTGTGGCTGAAAATAAAACCTTAAGCTCCTCCCATTAAGTTCATGTCACTCCTCACGTAAAGTCCATGAAAAGAAAAACAGCTAACTGTTTCTTTCCATCTCTATTCAGAACAGGGCCTAAACAGCTCCATTTAACCTTTCACCTCTGCCCCTCACACCCGCCGCCCCTCCCGACACACGTTTGGCCCCACTCTAAAACCAGGCACATAGGAAGCCATTGTTACCACTGCATTTCAAAAGCAAGACCAAGCCTGCCTTATAACTCCCACCCTGCTGTAAGAGTGAGGACCATTCACATGCCCACTGCGGTCCACTCGCCCTCGTTCTGCTCTACTTACTGCTCAGATGCTTAAACACGTTGCCTCCTGGTTCCTGTGCCCCTCACCCAGAAAGCACCCATCATCACTATCATACAAGGACCCTAGAACTGAAGAGTACAGAGATCTATCACATATCAGCTCTATTATAAACATGTGTACAGCATTTAGCAGATGCATTTATCCAAAGACACTTACAATGACAACGGAACACTATTTTCAGCAATTGAGGGTTAAGGGCCTTGCTCAGGGGCCAGAAAAAACAGCGTGGTAGTTGTGGGAATAATAAGCCACATTTTTTAAAAATCTAATCCTTAGTTAATATTTCAGCCTTGAATGTACAACAGACAAATACACACATAAACACACACACACACACACACACACACACACACACAAACAGCAAGCAGTGGCGCAGTATGGCAAGTTAATAATTGAGAAAGGTTGGTGTTGTACACAGAGATAACCATCAACTCAAGGTTGTCCCACGGGAAGAACCTTCAACACCATCAACACCTCTGTACTTACTACACTATTGGACACGGGCAGAGGTTTATGTCCTCCAGTGTCATCAGGACCAAATCCAGCTCCAGATTGACCTTTATACAACATCCTCTGCTCCTAGAGGAATGCAATCGCTGTTTTTGTGTGTGTGTGTGTGTGTGTGTGTGTGTGCGCGCGTGATAGCATCACTATATTCTGGTCATCTAGGAAACATCCTGGACAGGTCACAAGCCCATCACAGTTACTTTATTATATCCATTACTGACAGTCCTGCTAGGAAAGATATGTAAAGTTGATATTTACATTTGTTCATATTAACTAATAGAATTCTAAATGTTTTGTTTTGGTAAAGCCACACATTAACATTCATTCTTGGACTCGGTTGGAACGTGTTTGCTCAATGTATAAAATGCCCAGATTTCCATCAGCAAACAAACCAAAGCTGGTCCTGGTAACAGGAGTCACTTAAATCCCTGAGTGGTTTTACTGACTTTTTGAGGGTTTAGATCTGTGTAAAGAGTCAGACGAATGTAAAATACATTAAGTGTAATCTCAGCAAAGCCAACAAAAAAAACAGACGTTTAACGAGACTGAATCACAACAACGCTGGAACCACAGCTCAGCAATAGTAAGGTCAGGATCGTGTCTGTGAATCTCGATGGAACTTGTGAGCATCATGGTTACTCCCACACGCCGCAATCTCCACGGAGAAAAAGATAAACTTATGACATCATGCTAGTAAAATAGCTGCAGTAACATAATTAGCATGGAAAAGCAGCCAGACTGGGTGGATATGAGAGTTATATTGCACAGGACATAACAAGTGCATTAATAAACTCAATCCTGTTGGCTGTATTTTTTGGTGCATGGTTACACTGGGTGTTGCAACACACCCTCCCACACATCACCCTTCATGATAAAAGTTGACAGTGGTCCGTGGGGGGGATGTTAAAGCGTTCATTGCATAAGTGTAGAAATATGAGAAGGATGCAGCTGCTCGCAGTGAGTGCAGGCACCAGTGTACAGTGCAGAACAATAACCATTGACACGTCGCCTCCTTTTCTGTGGAGGCTTTGGTACTGACCACAATGGCCCCTCTGTCCGCCCGTGTGGCCTGGAATTTGGAAATGTACAAGATTTTCCTTTCATCCAGAAGATTTGTTCAAATGTGCTGCAACTCAGATGCCACTGCAGTTAGATATTCATTGTTAAATTACAAATACATGTTTAAAATATCCTTCAGGGGTCATTCAGGATACACAAACACAGTCTCAACAATATACACAGCCGAAGTGACACCAATGTTTCTAATGTGATCCGGATTCTACTGAATAGTAAGTTGAACTAGGAACATTTGAGGAGAATCCACCTCATGGTTCACCACTTAACAAAAAGACATCGTTTCACAGCACAAGCTGGCAAAATAAAAAAAGTTAAGCTTTATCTGCATCTACAGAACATAATATGGTAAAAAGATTCGACGCAACTGGAGAAAGTACCATTGATCGTGCACCATGATAGTAATCACACAGGTTCCAGAGTGCTTCGTGATATTATTGTCACTGAACACAGTTCGCCGCTGCAACAAACGAGAAGCTGTACGTTAGTATGTTAGTAATCAGTGTACTTAATGTCAGAACATTCAAATGGATCACCAATAAAAAACAGTGATTCTTCTTAATAAGTGATAAAATTGTATAACATTTGAGCCGAATAACCCAGAGATGGCATTACTGCAACTATCTTATCATATTAAATAATGTTTTACTGACAGATTATTCACAAAAAATATTAAAGTCCATCCAGCCATCATTTAATTTTAGAAGCATTAAATAGCGGTGGGACACACATAGTGGCGAATACACTAAAGACCTGAACAGGTCGTAGGTCTCTTGCAGGGTACAGAGACAAATACACACATATACACACAGAGGACAGTTTCAGTATCTTCAATTGAAACTGACTGCATGTATTTGGAGTGTGTGTGGGGGGGGGGGGACCACACAGAGGAGAACATGCTAAAGAAAACAGAAAACCGTTATTTTGTGAGATAGGTTGTTATGTCAGTGAGAACTAAGTGTATGTAATGTTTGTAATCCCACACTACTAATAATATAACTTTGTATATACTAAATACAATAAAAGTTTTTTTAACAAAGAACTTACTTCTTTTCGTGAGAGAGGTGGGATTCCAACCAGACAGAAAGCAACTCCATTCATGACATGTAACGGAACCGACGGTTTAACGTGTTCAACAGCAGCTCCGCTTATCAGATAAATGAAATCAATTATATAAACTAATAATTTGAATGTTTAGTTTAGTTTGTGTTTCTTCTCTATCATCCTGACTGACATCTGCACAGCACGAGCGCACTTCCACACACAGACTCCCGCCCAATAGGTTCCGCGCGAGGGGGGCGTGTCCTTTTAATTCAACTACTACGCGTTTAAGCAGCCAATCAGCGACCGAGAGCGACGTGTCCGCGCGTGTCAGGAGGCGGAGTCTCAGCCAGTCTCTCAGCTCAGGTCAGGTGCAAATATGGCGGCAGAGAGAGAGCGGGAAAATTTTCCTCAGGATGTTGTCGCTCTGAATTATAATGTTGTTGATTACTTCAGACTAAAGTTCGACTAGTGCACACATTTTAATTACCTAAAATAAACATGAGAAATAATACGCATTAATGTTCACAAATGTTACTATAGTGACTATAGACTATGCTATTACTATGTTACTATGGATCATTATTTACAGATCTATATTTAACTACTTCATTACAAAAGTATTTATAGATTTCAGCTTATATACAATTTAAAATATGATTATCTCGATTCCTAATAAAATAATGATTTCTAACATTTACCAAATAATTTGATAGAAGACACAGAGATAGCATTTTGTATAGGAGAAAAATATAGTTAAAGCGCAATAATACTGATCAGGTTTATCTAGGTTTCTTCTCTAAATGATTTTGTTTTGTTTCGTTTTGCATTATTCAGTCTTCGGTGATAATGAAAAATAGCCAAATGCCGCTTTTTACTTTTAAATGAATGGCACATATTATGCAAAATACACTTTTGTATTTCCATGTAGGTTGATACAAACATTCCAAGTTTGAATAAAAATTCGCTGTTCAGATGCTGGATTTACGTGCATAAAATGAGCGGTAAATTTAAAGATACATGAACGTCCCACAAAAGGAGTTGTGTTGTTGGCAGCAATGCACAACTCTCTCTCCCAGCCATACACAAGTTGATAAGGAACTACTTTTAAGGTTTTGTGTGTGAAATTTATGCTCCATAAACTGCAAACTGCTTTAATAATCACGGACGTGTAAGTACAAATATTGACTTTGCTTTTCAAATAATAACTCTTAAATGATACTTAATGTCTGTATGAACGAGGAGGACGGTAAGATAACAAACCTGCAGTATTGTCCATTCTTAATTTACAACGCAATTAGTTTGTACACGATCAAGTCATTAGCTCAATAATTTATGAAAGTAATATGTGTTAAAATATATTCAGAAAAAGGCTTTTGCTGCAGAGTATCAAACTAGTAGCAATCTCTTTTTGTGACAGTAATGTTGTGCGAAGAATTTCATAAACATGTTAGGTAGTTCCTATTAGGCTTGTTAATGATGTACATTTTCTACTGCATAACAAATTAACTTTATGACAAAGTAAATTTATGCATCTGGGTGTGATTATTAGATCTCTGTTGTTGGGGTGTGAAAATTAGACACATAATCTTTAGGGCTGACCGCAATTAATCGATTATTCATTGGTCGACCAAAAAAATTACTAGTCGGACAAATTTCATTGGTCGATTAGTCGCAGGAAAGAAAAACGCTGCGTTTCGTCAAAGGACTTCTGGGACTTTTAATTTGAACGGCG
>JAOTRQ010110818.1:0-19556 GCA_028565875.1 Hoplisoma paleatum | reverse complement strand
TCAATTCCTAACACAAGAGAAGCGGCTTCGTCGTCCACCGTTGTTGTTTGTGAATGTCGCTTGTGCATCAGATTTACGTGCGTGCGTTAATTGCGATAAAATTTTTAACGTGTTAAAGTCCCGGCCCTAATATATATATATATACTTACATATAAAAAATCCAATACAGCAATTTTAAATAAAGAGTAAAATGAGAGCAATAAAAACAATATATACATTATAAACAGTACAATGTCAAGGGTTGGGGGATGCAGTAGGTACAGAGAAACAACCTGGACCAGACACTGTTGTGTAACAAACACATTCTGAAGAAGGAAAACAGAGCCCCAAGAGAAAGCCTGTGTTTTATATTTTTAAAAATGACTAGAGACTAATATAGAGCTGGAGAACTGTACACTGATAAGCATTTTTCTTTTATTGTTGTTTTTTATATGACTATAAAGTTTATATCCTTTTGGATATTATGCACATTTCAGTCAAAAGAGGGTTTGTTAGGTCAGGCTAGGGTGTCTATAAGTGATCTTGTTTTGAGTTCCTCGAAACCAAATGGTCAGACTTTCCACTCAAATGATAACATATGTTGCCTTATATTAAAGTTATAAAATTGATTTAGAACTGACTGTTTTAGTCTCTTATGGGAGCAATAGAGATGAATATCTGTGATGACTGACAGAACAACAACACATCAGGAAAAAAATTCTTTCCTCAGGGGTGCCATCATAAACACCATGCATTTGTAGATGTGCAATAATCTACTTGTTTTCGAAATACTGCAGCAGAGACGTGCACTATTGCTTTAGGAACCCAGGACCCTAAAGAGCATCAAAGCACTGACACTTTCCAAAAATAAGCAGGATGCTCTGATTTGCATTACATGTGCTTGTTGCTAGCTGCCCCAGGATCTCAGAGCTCTCATACAATCATGAAGCCTCAGAGGAAAAATGAGCTTCAGTATCACCTAAACCTTGCACTGCTGATGCAGGAATAAGACAACATAAGACTGTAATTATAGTGATTCCTAAAGGGAATCTGAAAATCTGGGCCAGATTGTGGATCCACATGTTAGTGTATACAGAAATAAAGAAATAAAGAGTCTTTTAATCAATAGTGGAAGTGCCAATAATTCCATGACTGTAATTTAACCAAACACAGTTTGCAAGTATATTGCAAATAAACACTTAAAATAAAATTTTGATTTATACTATTTATAGGATTAAGCAGTGGTAAAAGTAGATAATAGATGGTTAATACATGGTTAATAATGGATGGCTAATGCATGGCTTTGGACTTGTGGGAGGAAGCCAGAACACCCTGGCTCACTCACCCTGGCTCACTAACATATGCCACAGTTCATCCCAATAGCAAACAATTACATTTAATAAATTATTTCTTCTCTTCTATGCTATAGCTGTTTTATGGACATGTTTATGAAGTCATGGATAATGGTATGTGATTTTCACAATAGACAAATTATAAGGCCACTAGAACCCATTTATAGGTGTAAAAATTAAGAATTCTCATGTTATAAATTTAAACTGCTTAGACAATTATGTTGTGTGTGCATTGTTTTTTGTCTACCTAGCTGTCTCTCCATCCACCATGGCATCCTGTCTGTCTGTCCATCTGTCCATCCACCGATCACCAGCCGCACTCTTGACCTAAGCAAAAAAATGTATGCATTGCATTTATATATCTAAATTGTGCATTATAACAAACAAATCTAACTGCGTTGTTTTTAATACGATTTTTTATTTCTGTGCACAAATCTTGTGGCTGTGGATAATATTGTGTCATATGTTACTTTGACAATCTAATATTTAATATGACAGTTCATTATGCTACTTGTATTACTCTGTCATATAGACTGCATTGTAAATTTCTGATGTGGCAAACCACTCCACAAACAATCGGTTTCCATAATCTTGATGGTACATAAGCACTCACAAAGCACAGCAAACTAAAAGTGACAACAGCAAAATAGATAAAACTGCATGTATATGTGAAAAGTTATACATTAAATTCTGTTTAACATAAATTTATCTGAACAATAGTTTAAGGTTTCTGACTAGAATAGAGAGTAAGTTTATTTATCACTAAAAGAGACATTTCTTTGTTGCTGCAGCACAACACATAATGATAGTATACAATGTAAATACAAAAAAATTAAATGTATATAACATGCCACTTTTAATTTCTTTGTGTAGTATCCTAGTGTTTAAAGATATCTAGTAATGATGCTAAAATAGTCTGCTGATTTTTAATCAGATGGAAAAGGCAATGTCTCTTGAATCATAAGTGATTCATGGTGCTAGACACGGTGTAATTAAGAGGCTCTTTGTTTTCTCTTCTAGGGGGTCAAATTGTTTGGCATCTATTAAACAGTGCACTAAGCCAGATGGAGTTTAGTATCACGGTTTTAGTGCTTTGTTTTAATGAGGCAAAATTCGAAGACTACACATTCATCTTTTTTTGTTCAACATCTCACTTCTTGTTACTAAATAACCAACGCAATATTTAAGATTGTGTCTAGAGTGTCCAGTCTAAAAAGTATATAAAAGTAAACTCTTATTTGCTCTACACATGATTATCAATACTTCACAAATAAGAATATACTGAATCAAGAAACAAAAATATAACAAACCATGGATTACAGATGAGAAAAATGAATACTGTTAATAGTGTGATACATGTCAAACTATGCACACACTTAATTTAAAAACTAAGATTTAAAAAACTTTTACCCAAGGTGACATCACCTTTGACACTTTGATAAATTTTAGTAATGTTACATATTTTTTGTGATGTGAATATATTATTCCTGTATTATCTACCGTATATCTACCAATTCCCTAATAGTAGTAGCTCAGTTCTCTATTAATGTATTATCACTGTAATGGTAATTAATGGTAACTTATTACTGTATTATTTTGCCAATTCTTAAACAGTGGTAGATTGTATTACAATATTGTTACTGTTTTATTCTACCAATTCCCAAAAAGTGGTAGCTTAGTGGTTAAAGAACTGGAGCAATGGTCTTAATATTTAATTGCTCAAATTGTATTCAGTCAAAACTGTAATTTAATTAACTTAATAAATAATGCATTAATAGTATTATTCTGAAATGTCTCAATTAACGTTAACATTTTTACTATCTTACTATTTCTACAAGTATTTTATTTTACTTTTTTTTACAATAAGGTAAATAATATCTGAATATCGAGTTCAAATATCAAAAATCCAGATAGGAAAATAGGAAAACGGAGAGGTGACCACGAAATCCATTTGAAGTAAGCAGTAAACTACATAAAATAGGTAACAACATAAAATACACACTCAATACAACAGCAGCACAGCAATCAGTCATGAAAGTGTGTTAGTATACTATTGGGGATTTGTTTGGCTCTGTTACACCGTGGAAGCTGTTCATACAATTTTAATGGGGTGTTCTTACCAACAAAACTACAAAACATATAGCCTGGGTGAGGTTGACATTTGTGTTTGTCCCTCTCAGGACCAAATTCTATTGAAATGAACCTAAAAGGACAGCCAATACAGTGAAAATAAATCTTAAAGGTCAAAAAGGAACACTAAACCTTATCTTACCTAAATCTTATTTTTAGTGTATGACCAGGGTTGCCAGATCCAGCAAGCAGACAGCCCAAAATTTTGCACCAAATCTTCCCAATTTAGTATTCCTATATTTTTTGGTATTTTATATTTATATTATAATTTATGCTGTTATAATTATTTTATAATTTTATTTGCAATGGTATTAATGTTTACCATTACCATGATAATATTTTTTATAAGATGCGTGGTGGCTCAGTGGTTAGCAGTCTCACCTCACAGCATAAAATTATGGGTTTGATTCCTATGTAAAACAATCTGTGGCTTTATGTGTGAAGTTTGCTTGTTCTCTCCGGATCTGCATGGGTTTTCTCCTGGCAGTTGAGTTTCCTCCCACATTTCAAAGACATGCAGTTAAATTGGTGATACTGAAGCTGTCCTGTGTATGTGTTTGTATTTGAACATCTGTACGATCATCTCTTATGAAGACGTAAATAAATGAATATATTTATTAATTCAGCTTTGTAGTACATAACAATGGGCTCGGCAAGCTCCAGCTTCCCACCTAGTACCGCTGATATTATAACCTTATGATCTACAATCAGATTTAAATACAATATCTTTATTTGCCATATAGAGTAAACAGACTGTTGTTTTTCTCCTGCAGTATACAAACACTACAACTGTTAGCTTTGTGAACAATGCATACAACTTAAACTGATGGTTTAAGCAGTTGGATGTTTGGTTAATGCTGTTAATCTTTTTTTTAAATGGAATTGATGTAATTTATTCAAAGTGTTGGGGTAATCCATCCGTTAATGGTAGATTGCGTAAAATTGTAGTTGAGAAGCACTTTAGCTTAAGCATCTTCTTCTATTGGAGTATATTAAATCTTCTTATATCACAAACCACCAGTTCGTCTACCGTTACAAACCCAATCAGGCACTTATCATAAAAGAATATTAACCAAGATTG
Organism: Hoplisoma paleatum; assembly: GCA_028565875.1. NCBI lineage: Eukaryota > Metazoa > Chordata > Actinopteri > Siluriformes > Callichthyidae > Hoplisoma > Hoplisoma paleatum. The sequence goes on along the minus strand of JAOTRQ010110818.1, from coordinate 15,014 downwards.
TGGTGAAAATTTCATTGGTTACTATTAATATTATTAATCTGTTATTGTTTATTACTTTTGATATCTAAAAGATTGTATTGATCACTACTATATTTACTGACGTTAATCACATTTTTAGTACTTTGTAGTATTACTCGTAGTTATTACATTTTAATGATATATTACTTTGGTACTTTAGTACTTAGTTAATTTCATTATTAAAGCCTACCTTTTGTTTGAGACTAGACAGTTTCTAATTAATCCTAAGTGTTCAGACATAACTAGGCAGGGATTTCTTCTTTCATTAGGGACCCAAGGACAGCCTTGAAGATGGATTTGAGTTGTGTTCCAAAACCATAATTAAATGTGTGTGTATCTCATTTTACCACTTAATCGTATTTAGGGTTACACTTAGACACACAACTGGCGAATACACTAAAGATCGCCAATCTGCAGGACACACACACACACACAGAGGACAATATCAGTATCTCTAAAACTAAAGTGATTGATTGTCTTTAGACTATGTGAGGAAAGTGGAATAGTCAGAAGAAACCCATGCAAAAATATATGCTCTATACAGAATTCTTTGGATTGTCTTCATTGGGAATCAAACCCGAGACTTCTTGCTGTGAAGCAAAATTGCTAACCAATTACCAGTTCCTCACAATCAATGTTTTTCGACAAGTATAGAAGAGCTCTCAGTAGTGTCTCACTTTGACATCAAGCTCTATATTTATTTGACAGTCTACAACTAAAGTTTCTTTACAGCTGAGGATGAATCGAATTTAAGCAGAAATGATGAGAAGGTTGGTTCAGACCTCTGTATCAGATTCCAGCCTCTCCTGGGAATCCACAGACTTTCCTGAACTAAAAAAAGAGCTTTGCAGTCTTTGCTCTGTGACTGTGGTTTTGGACAGTTGGGACCGACTCTGATTTTCTCCTGCGGGAATATTGAATGCCGTAAACAATTCAACTGGTTTTCACTATAAATCAGTGATTAGAAAATGAAACACAAAGACAAAGCAAATACACCCTGTGATTTTCTATCGTATGTCTAAAGTGATGAGGTAAAAATATGTATATTTTAATGTAAACAGCTATATGAGCATTACAAATTAGAATTACTTTTTCTCAGTCAATGTCGACATTCATCCTTCCTGTTCCTCGTACCTTCCTTTTATTGTTATTATTCTGAAAGGGGCAGACGTGGCCTGGTGGAAAGAACTGGGTTTGTCATCGAAAGGCAAGTGGGTTTGGTTCATAGAGTTGACACGACTGAACTGCCGTTGAGCAAGGTACCAAACCCCTAAACCTGGCACCATGGCTAAGGCTGCTCACCTAATGTGTTCACTGATGTGTGTACATGTGCTTCACTGCACAGATTGGGTTAAATGTGGAGGATTTATTCCACTGTACAAGTACAGTAGTGAAAAAGTATTCTAAACAATAATACATATTTTTTCAAAGGTCTGTTTTGACATGTGGGCAGTTTTCTTTTCTTTATAATAGTAACAGGTTAACCTTGGCTGAGTGTAGACTGATAGTGCAGCTCATCTCTGATTAACACCTGAGTCCCTGTGCTTTTCTAGTGCAGATTCACACTCCCACACACATCCACTCTCATCCATGTGAACAGAATCACTGCTTCCAATCATCTACGACAGCCGCCAAATGATCTGGAATGAACCTTTATATTAATGTGCAGGATTACTAAAAATTCAACATCTTTACATTCCCATGTGTCTAATTCTGTCTTTGTCACTTGCTCCTCTGTGTGCTTTTACACCGGTCTTCTTTCCTGAATGTTTTTATTTCCAATACATGCAGCGACAGAATGGCTTGGGACTCTAAATGTGTCATTTCTCATAAGTGAGCACATTTGCACAGCTGCTTGCTGGAGAGCATAACAGTTTATTTGAAAGTCTCATTTTTGTTTTCATTAAAGACACTGATGTTCGGTAAGGAGGTTTTGGAGCATGACCATCACAACAAGATAGGCGTATGCACTTATTTAATTATGATAGGATGAAATGTCATCTGTCATGCAACAAACTGAGCCGATGATAATTTGCATGAGCACATGAGTGTGAAGTTACAAAACGTACAGGCACACAGCTGTTCTCCACATGGGAGAAATGTATTGTTATATGTGGTCATCTACTGCAAAATAATATATCTAATATAGATTTGTCTCAAACCAGGTTGGGAAGGTGCTCATTAAATTATGTAATTATGTAATAAAAATTGTTCCTGTATTATATATCTTGTATTATACTATCTATCTGTCTATCTATCTATCCACCCATCCACCCATCCATCCACCCATCCGTCCATCCATCCATCCACCTATCCATCTATCCATCCACCTATCCATCCATCCATCCATCCGTCCATCCATCTGGTTTATGGGCCATTTAAGCAACATGTATGGCCCAACACCACACACATTTATACACACGTTTTACACCTCTATAATGTCACATGTATGAACAAAAGGAATTAACAACACATAAGGACTTGCAGAGTGTCAGTCTAACTCTGCTATTGATAGTGTTTGTGCAGAATGCGCCACTGTCATTTTGATATATTACACCAACAGTCTGCTAAGATAGATTAGTGAACAAAGATATAAATCTTAATCTGTATACATCCCAACCTTCACAGACAAGTACCAAGAAAACATTACATATGAAGCTGGCATTTTGCTTTTTATCTCACTCTTTCACTACATCACCCTTTTTGTAGACCCGGCAACACACTCACAGGGCCAGATGGTATACTCACCTGCGCTACCTTTTCAGCTAAATATTAATGTCCTTGTATTCACTGAATTTCCTTTGTTCCATCTAATACATCCTTGGGTTTCTGTCAGTTTCTTGCTTCTAGATCAAAGAGACCATGTGCATGTTGATGTGCTGTAGTGTACTTCAAAAACACCAGGTTTACATTGTGCCATCTGATCCAATCTGTGTAGCAAACAGAAATAATCCTACAGTTACAACTCTGCTTTAGGATAAAGGTGAGTTGCAAAGGATTCTTGTCACGTGGTACATTAAGGCAAGGCAATGGTTGTTTCTGCCAACATCTCTAGGACCCCTTTGGTACTTTAATAAAATGTATTTATTAAGATCATCCTACTAAATGTAATGCAAATGTAAATCTCGTCGTAAATCTCGTCATTTTTACACTACATGCCTGACCAACCACAGGGGTCAAACATTACTTTCAAGAAATCATAGATAAGTCTACCTGGTCTGCCAAACAACATATGTCAACATTATGAAATAGGTGCAATGCATGGCTGGTATGTCTTGTTTAAAAATGGTGGTCACAAAGAGTGTAAAGCTTGTCCTGTTTTTTGCAATCTCATTGGCTGTAGTTTACCACTGCACTCACTGTACCATATGTTGCACAACTGATATCTTGATATTTGGATCTTTACTTAAGAGTTTTATGTTATCGAAAATCCATGCAAAGCTGTTGTGTGGACTATAGATGTAATGAGAATACAATGAAATATGGCAAGACAATAAAACATTCACTCGTACTGTAAGGCTAAAATAAAAAATGACCATCTAGCACCTGTTCTTATTGGAAATAAGAAAGCTCAGACTTGTAATCAAATCTACACTGTCCACCAAACAATCAGGGGCACCCGTTGAGAAGCACTGTGCTTGTGATCTGAAGGTTACCGGTTCGATTAAGACAGTAAACAGGTCATGACTGAAGTGCCCTTGAGCAAGGCACCAAACCCCTAATTACTGGAAATGGCTGTCTGTACAGATTGAGTGAAACGTGAAGGAAACATTCCTAAGTGTTTTTTTTTATCTTCCCTCTTTGTACTTGAACACTAGTTTTGATTAATTTGGTGCATGCACAGAAATCTAAACAAAAAGTACTCTAGTTTGCTATTAGAAACACAGAATCTACTAATTATTGAGTATACTTTACCAAACACTTCTAACTAATTAATATTCTTCTTATTCAAAAATATATAAAATTATTCAGATAATATATAATGTTTATTAGCAATTCCGTGACTGGCTCTGGATAAGAGTGTCTGTCCAATCCCAAAAATGTAAATGTAAACTACTATGTACTATCCCAAAACTATAACAATGACAACACCAACAAAACCTGTAGCCAAATACCAGAGAAAAGAAACCACAATGGCGTGGCAGAAACACAAGCACAAAGCAAATCAGATGTAACTATTTGCTATATTTCTGAATTTAAGATATCTATTTATATTTATTTCTTATATCAACACTTACATTCTTTTTCTGGAATTTTATGTCTAACCTACCTTCACAGATTTCTGTTTATTTTTTGTTATGTTTCTATTCTGTACTAATATACAGTGACCTTGAGCCTTGTGGAATGTGTAATATATGATTGGGGTCAGCCATGACATGGTGGTGAGAGAACTGGACTTGATAGGAAGGTTGCTAGTTTGATTCAAAAAATCAACAGGTCATGAGTGAAGTGCCTTTGAGCAAGGCACTTAAACTCCACTGGGCATGTATGCTCACTGACACCTAGTGTGGGTAGGGCAGTGGATGGCGTGCTGTTTAAGGTCTTGGGAAGGTTGCTCAAAATGTCTTTTAATTGTCATTTTAAGTCACTTTGGATAAACGTGTCATGACAATTCAGCGCCAGAACAGATCAGATTATAGTATCATGCCCACCTGCCATGCCATTAGGTCAAGCAGGATGCATCAATGATGCATTAAGTACTGATTCACTACAGCTGTAAAATATCTTTAAATGGTTTGTAGTTTAAGGTTTGTTGTTGTCAGCTTCCTCTGAAAATCTCCACACAACGAAGCGCATTGAGTAGCTGATTTTTCCTCCTTTCCCCCATTTTCATTATGTGGTCAAAATGTGGTCATGTGCACAGCATGGTGGTCATTGCAAATGCATCTGTGCACAGCCAGCAGAGTTTTCTGACATGTCATGCAACTTGGTTGTTTTCTCCTAGGAAAATAAGAAAAAATGGAATCATGGTGTTCAAAGTTATTTACTTTTCCAAAACATCTGTATTACTTTGAGTGACCCTAATCTCATGTTTTCATTCATTCATGTTTTACTACTGTTTTATCCTGTTCAGGGTTGTGGTGGTCGAAAAGTCAGAATGGATCTCAAGTCCATCGTCTAGAAAACACACTCACAAATTTACACATTAAGTCAATCACTTCTATTACATGCAGCTTTCTGAATCATGTGTGAAGCCAGGAAACTAAAACCAGGATCTAACCCCAGGAACTAGACCCGGGCCACGTTGAGGTAGCAACACTACCCACTGTTACACCCCCAGAAATGGTCAATTATTGTTACTATTTCCCCTTTTGAAGTAATAGAGTAGGCTTTCTAATCAACATTAATTAGAGTCTGTGTTCAATCTAAATGTGCAGTTTAATATGCAAATCTATTCGATCTAATTTCACACCTGCAGAAAATACGTTATGGGTAGGCATAATCAGTAGCAATGTAGCACCTTATAAATCTGAGTGACAAAATTATCCAGAATCCAAGCTGCTGTTGACCACGGTATGTGATGTATGTCTTTTATCTGATCTGTATATCTTTTTAAAAAGATTTTTGGAGGGAATAAAAAAAAATACTTGAAATGTTTTCTCATGTTTTATTCTTCTTAATATTTAGTTTAGTTTTGCTAGTGTGTATTAACCAATTCTATTAGAACAGTTTCTGCTCGCTTAGTTGCTGCAGTTGATTATATTTGAATAACATTTTATTTGTTGATTTTTAATATTACATTAGCATTGCAAAGTGAATTAGCTTTTTTTAAACCAGATAAAATACACAACATGTTGGTGGTTGCCACAGCCTTAAAAGATTTAAAAACAAAAATCAGTATCTGTTGGAACACTAATTTACTTTAAGGTAAGGATCTGACATTAATCAATTTGTCCGTTTATCATCTACTGTGTGTTTTTAATTCTCTAGGATTAATTCTATAGATCTTAAAGCAAATACACACTTTGGTAATGAACAGATAATTTTTCTGAAATCATTGCATTTTAGAAAACATTTATTGTGATTGGCACATATAGCAACTTAACTGACTAATCTGGGTCGACCTGGGTCTAGATGGATCTATTACTCGCTTCTTAGCTTGGCCTTGCCCGGACTTGTGAAGATGTTTTCGACACAGAACACAGATGGTAAGTGAGCATGAGGTCTATTTCTACCTTATTTTTGTCCAGCTGTGAATACCTTTTATACCTGGGCTGGATGCGTTATATATGTGCATAATTTCAAACCAGCTCAGCAGTCGTATTGCTCCATTTTTCTTTGTGCAAAAATATGAACAAAATGATTGGGCAGGGTGAGTGAGACACCCATCTACAGTACTGTCTTACTTAGGGTATAAAAATGTCGTATCTAAGGCATCTAGGTTCACATTTGCTCAGTTGTCTCAAAATATGTAATTGTTTCACACATTCAGCTTAATCTGAATAATCACAGCGCTGGGCATGTGTGCTACTAGTGTGTATATATGTGTTTCATTGATTTTTACATTTCTTTAAAATACCTCTAATTTAAATAAAGTAGGGACTAAAACAACATTTTCAGTATAAATATTGTGCAACAAGTGCAATTATGTTATAAATAAATATTAATAAAAACATTTCCAGTCTTATCTGACCCATCTGATCTGTGGCCCCTAAGATTTCTTGCTAATGCTTTTTATGGAGTAGGTTACCAAGTACATGTTCTTGGTTTGCAGGAGTATCCAGAGTAAACCAATGCAAACATGGGGAGAACATGCAAACATCACACAGAAAGCACCTGGGAATCTAACCTGGTACTTCTAGCTGTGAGGCAACAGTGCTAACCACTAAGCTACCATGCAGCAAATATAAAATTGAATGCTTTTTTGTGAAAAAAAGCTTCTCATTCTTTCTCATTTGGTTTTTGCAAAGCACGAAAGCGTTAACTCGATGGAAACAGAGAAAACAGTTCGTTGTTGGAATCGTTGGTGTCCTTTAGCGCCTTCAAACTTCACCTTTGTCTGCATATCAGGAGGCTTGCATTGAATGCTTAAGGATGTTTCAAGACAGTAATGTTACAAAATGCTCTAGATGGTGAAGGTTTGAAGTTCCGTAGCATTTTGGAGGGCAGTTTAAAGTACCTTTAATGCCTGAGGTGATACAGACGCTGACAGGTCTTCTTTGCCAATGCGGTGGTGTGGCAGAACCATGACAGGTCCTCCGAGATATTGGACTCCAAGGTACCTGAAGCACCAAGGTCCCTGCAGAGTTCCAATCTGCCATAAATAAACCTTAGAAACCATTACAGCTTCACTGAAAGACTGCTATTACTATGTATTAGCTAATGTTTGTTAGGTACAGAAAGACATGAATTGGGAAGTCTTTTTAGAATGCTGTAGCTACTGCAATAACTGCTGTTAAAACTTTTTTTTTTACTTTTGAAAATTGTTAATACTGGTTCCTAGACTGACTGTGCCACAGTGAAGCAAAGTAGGACAAGATAGTGCATTGCAGTCAGACACACCATTCTCATTAAATAGGTAGATTTAGTTTTGTGGTTTATTAAATATTAAAAATAAGATCCGTAATGCCAAAGTTGTATTATTGTTGTGTTGTCAAGGAGACAAAATGTTGGGTGGTAAAAACTTTGCAAAATCCTGTCCTTTTAAAATATATAGATAAGGCAGATGATTGTTACACACTAAATAAATGTATATCTTTGGTAACTCCGCGTGATTAAGTCTCTATCCGAATTTTGTTCCTCACATTAGCATGCAAAAGTCCTTCTCTTGCTTATAATGATGTGATATAGCCAGATGACTAGATCAAACCTCTGATGCCTAACCATGATCAATAATGATGTTACAGGTCAGGATACCAACTTCACTTGTGCCCATGACAACTACTAATTAGTGTTATGAATGTGAGATCATAGTCATTGATGTGGAAAGCAAAGTTAAAGCTGTGAAGATCCCAGTCAAGCGTACAATGAGTAAATCTTTAAATGGGATGGGTTATGCCCTGGTTTAAAATGTCATGAGAGTAAACAGGAAGTGACAGGCTGCTTAGTAATGCACTGTTGAACATGCATGGCTATTATTACTAAAGCTTGCTTTAATTACAGATGCCTTCCACCTCTGAACCTTGGGGTTACACAGCACTGAAGAAACACAGGTCATTAGTGTTTGGGCATCAGTATATATTCTACAGTAGACATCGAAATTATGGTAAATCTGATTTAAAAATAAATTGTAATATTATTTTTTTCATGTTTGGCTACATCCCACAATAAATGGTGCTTCATATCAGGATACAGCACACAGCCATGCATACTGCACACTATACAAATATTCGAAGTACAATTAGTTGAACAGATAGACTGTATGCTCACAAGTGTTGGGGCTTATAATCATAATTGCATGCATCAGTCACAGTTATTGCTAATAACTGGTGTATTTAGTGAAGTATATCAAGAAAATTTCCAGCTTTGCGGTACTAGTTCAGTAATGGTGCTTCTTTGTTGCTTGACTTTGCTTATGTGCACAAAGACACAAAAAAATGATAGAAAACAGTGAAATGATCTCAGTCCCAATGAAGAGCTGCTATTTATTTTGGAAATGACATCAAGCTCATAGCAATTCGGCTATATAAGATCATGTAATATTAAGGATAATTTAGAGTAAAAGATTTAGTCATATACATTATATATCCAATATCCAGCAATGGTTTGAAGAGCAAGATTTCCATGCACTAACGTGGCACCCTAATTGCTTGTGGGACCAGCTTGATCAACATGGATCAACCTACCAGGTTCACTCACATACTATCTAGCTGCTGTTTGTGCTGTGCATGGTGCCTAAGGATATCACCTGGAATATATCCAGCGTATTTCTTCTGTATATTCTAGTTCAATTAGAAACTTGAGTCAGAGCGCATGATACATGACAAAGCTGATTTCTATTTGGTTACTCACAAGTTTACCCACTTGGCTTCCACTGTCAGGTTCTTGGACTGCAAGTGGTAAAGAGCTCGGCTGAAAAGCTTCAGTTTACTCAACCTCAGTGTACAAGACAGGCAATAGATCTGTCACAAAACATGAAAACTCATAGTATGTCATTCTGTGGGCAAGACTTTTTTTCTGATTTCAGCATTATGTTTGAAAAGAAAATTGATTGGTCCAGTTACACATCATGTTCTTGGCAAAATTGACATTTAAAGTAGTAAGAATCTCACAAAAGTCTGGTGTATAGTTAATGAAGTGGTAAACATGATCCCTCCTGCTGGACAAATCCTATCTTTAATCATGATATGAATATTAACGTGTCTGGAATACATGCAAATGAAATTCATATCATAGTAGTGCTCATTAAAAGCAGCAGGAGCGAAAGACACACAGGCCCTTAATACTAATACCCAGTCTTATTGTTCAAATGATGTATTCACACTGGATAACACTGCTTTTACAATAAATTATTTATTCATTTAGTGTCATTAACTCTTTTATCTTGATTAAAGTCAAGGTTGGATTTTCTTGATTTATTCAACGTTACAGACCTATTTAGCAGCACAGGCTACCACCTGACAGATTGTTAGTTTTGGCATGATCTAGATGGATGTAAACACTGTACACAGACAAGACTCTGCTTAGACTTTGGGAGCCAATTACTCTGTAGTCCAGATCGACCTCTGACATAATATATTGTACATGGAAATACGAAGAGGACAGTCATACAGCACCAGCAGTTACAAACTGTTAAGCAGATGATGTTAATGGCATTAAACAAAAATGCGATTGCAAATATGCAACAATTGCAAATGCAAAAAAAAAAATCTATCATTAATAAAAAAAGTGATGTAACATAATATTAATCGCGGCTCTGTAGCAACAGCTTTAAATAAAAAGAGGTATTAGAACAATTACATATTCTTTAATTAATGTGTTTCAGACAGAACAAGTGCTAACAAGAATTTTTAAATAATAATATGAAATCAAGTGTACATCTTCAACTTTACAGCAACAATTTAGTGAATGCCTTTCTTGCTAATATTTTACTGTGTACTCTGTGAAGATATGTAAAAGCTTGATTTTAGGAAACTACAATGGCCAGTGGTGATGTCATTCAAGCTGTACAGAAAGGTTATTTTTCGAACAGGTCTATGGGCTCTACAAACTATGTCCATAATGTTTTTTTGCACAAAATCAGTCTCACAAAAATATATATTACTAGTTTAATTAATAGCAGTTTAAGCTGTTATAAGAATACATATTTTTGAGCTATATCTCTTCTATGCTAATAAGCCTTTGCTGGTCACACCCCACCTACCATGTGTTTACGCTTTAATAGAGTTTATTATGTGAACATGTCAGAAAACTGAGGTTTTTAAGTCACATTGGTTTAAGAAATTATCATGCTTTAAAATGACTCAATCATGTACAGACTAACTGCTTTTGAAATTGAGAATTAAGAAAACCGCATGGCTGAGTTCGCTTACACACGACAATACATGAACAAGCTATTTCAAACACAAAATTCATTTAAACTTAATTATAACTTCAACCCTAAATCATATCGGCTGGGAAAATCTACTGCTATGACACCAAAATCTAACACTTATACTACCCAATTAAACCTAAGCTAGTATTCCTATCTCAACATTGGCCTCACAGCTCAGCATGGTACTGCATTCTGAGTGAGAGAGGTGAGAACTAAAAAAACATTTCCTGGCCCTCAAGCGACGCCATTCATCTGCACACCCACATACTTTCTCCACAAATGCCTATTCGATTTATATCCTTTTAGACTCTGTCTCAGCTTTATTAATAATATATAATAGTGAAAATATTGTTTTCTTGTGGGGGAAGTCTAAACTTTAATAATTATCATTAATAAAAGAAGCAAGCAGTAGCCTTGTGGTTAAGGCCCTGGAGTAGTAATCTGTAAGGTCAATGATTCAAGCCCCAACACTACCCGATTTTTGCTGATGAGCTTTTATTTTAACCCTCAGTTGTTCAAACTGTAAGTGTAATTTAATGTAAGTCACTGTAGATAAAGATGTCAGCTAAATGCCAATAATGAAAATGTTTAACAAAAAAATAACATAATAGCTTAGGAATCAGCACAGATGCCCCACAGCAAGAAGTCCCAGGTTTCATTCCTAGGTAAAGCAATCCAGGGCTTTATTGTGTACAGTTTACATGTTCACCCAGTGTGCTGCCTAAGTTTACTCCAGGTACTCCGGTTTCCTCCCAAAGCCTAAAAACATGCAGTCAGGGTAATTTGAGATACTGAATTTGTCCTGTATGTGTGTATTTGAAAACTAGATAATGGATGAAATGGGTATTTAAAGCAAAGCATATGCATACTTCTGTGCCTTTCAGTGCTCTTCTGTACACAATAACCCAGACACCAGAGTTTGGTTTGAATTTCTTAATTAACCAAGCAATATGTTTGATATATCTTAGGTTACATTCAACTATACTGTCATTATGCATTATTTAAATATATTGTACAACATAAGAGGGTAACGTTGGCCTGGTGGTTATAGAACCAAGCTTATATATAATATAATTAAAAAGTATATAATTATAATTTTACATTTTAAGATAGTTTAATTTTTTTTTTTACAATCTACTCAATTCCAATTCCAAAATTAGCACAGAAGGTTATAGAGTGTCCATCAATTTAATATAGCTGGTGTCTTTTCATTTTCTATAGCTAATCATATCTGTATATACTTTTGAACATTATTACCAATTTAAGTTACATTTAGGTGTGTAGTGCTTTATATAATAGACAGTGCTTTAAAGCAGCTTTAAAGAACTGCCAGGAGTAACTGACCATCCCTGCGTTTAAATTTACAATTTCATTTACATTTCCCTGTCAAACAAGTCAAGGTCATTGGCACTTATAAAGAATCTGACACATTTTTATGTATGTATTTAATATATATTTTGATATAGTAATGTATTTATTTACATTATCTACATTTATGTAAATGCCAACAGCTTTTAATATTTTTTTTCACAATCCAGTCATTTCCAATTCCCTACTGAAATTCCCTTCCTCCAGCACCACTGGGAGTCAAATTCATGAGCTTGTGTATTAAAATGTTGGACCCTCTCAATGTAATAATAAAAATCCAATTAGTTTATGCTCATAATTTTTTTTGTTTATTTTATAATTTTGTGCATATGTTCTAGGACATAATTTATTACATCACTCATTTGCAGTATTTTCTTATCAAAAAAGCTAAATTACATTCATGTCTTTGTCAACAGCAAAGACAGAATTCTACTCTATGCTACTCTACTACTGAAAAACATAAAAAAAGAATCCAGCTACTTCATTTCCCTCTGCGATTTAGCAACCAAACACAATAGAGGACTGATTACGGAGGTGTTTCATTTCTGATGAAATGTCTATTTCTCAAGGTCACATTCTTTACATATACAAAGAACCACTGCTTATCCTTTCCAACAAAATAGTGTTCTCTTCTGTTTTTTCTGTCTTTTTTTCAGACTTAATGAAAAATGTTTCTAAAGCAAATCTTATAGCAATATTATCAGTACAGTAGTAATTATAAATAGTTTTTAAATTATATCAGACCAACTATCAGATTTAGCAAAAAAGGTTGCAGAAGGTTTTATTTAATGTAGCTGGTGCCTTTGAATTTTAGATAGCTAATCACATCTGTATAGATTTGTTACCAATATTACCAAGTCATGTTACATGTACGTATCTGTATAATGCTGTAAATAATAAACATTAGGTGCATCCCAAACCATGCACTTATGTAAGTGTACTGTACATAAGTTAGTGTATAATACACTCTGAGCACTTATGCCGTGCGCTTATGTCTCAAATGGAGCTCTACACTTTGGGGTAAGTAACGGACTAACATTTGATTGTGGTTCTCTAGTCTACCAACATTTGTTTATCTAAGGAATTTTGATGCTTTTATTTGCTTTTGTTTACACAATACCAATGACTAATTTCAGTAATGCTACAACCATTTATATGAAGCAGTTGCTTCCGCTTCTGATTCAGCAATGGCAGCTATTTAGCAATTTTTCACCCTCAGGATACTTTCAGTGCACTAAGATTTGTTTTGTGTTTCTTGCATGCCGTAAAATATGATGCTCAAAGTATGCAAGTGCACATTTTATAACACACTTTTTGTCTTAAAACAGCTTTAAAGACCTGCTAGAACTACCCAATTGAAGAAGTAAAATTCAGTTATGTATGATTTGGACAGGACCAGACACCAAAGGTTGTTTTTAAACCTGAATTCACAATCATTTGAAAAAAAAATTGAAAACAACAACAAAAAACAGTTTTTTTAACTGTCATTTAAAAAAATATATATTTTGAATGGCCAAGCAGATACAAACCTAATACCATAGTTTATTATGTATACTAAAAACAATTCTTAAAAGTTTTTAATCACACTTAATGTTATGTGTAAATGCATAATGCCAACCTGCACAAACATTTTGTAAATAGCACATTTCTTCAACAGAGCATTTTATCATTTATAGTTTAAATGAAGTTATTAAATTAATTGAGCATCTTTAAACCTGTTAGATTTACTTGATTTTGTCCTCTAAACTGTGTTGACATATTCAGTACCAGCACAGTGTTCTTTGTTAATTGCAGTTTCCTCTAATGATGTGGTGTTAATAATGGTTATAATTATTCTAGCAGTACAGCGTGTGTTTTTCTGAGTGATCGTTATTACCTGCAAATGCAAGGATAAAAGGTGAGTAGACTATAAGGGTAATTATATCTGAATGATTAAGGCTGTTCCTCAACTGGCCTAGTGCATGTTTTGTTGGGAGCTGAGCTTTGTATAATACACTTCAAATGGTTTTAATGAGATGTTGTCATTGTTCCTTAACAGTGAATAACGAAAAAAGACCATATCTCTGGAGACAAATTGCTAAAAAGTTTAGAGGAGTCTGTAGATCAGCAGATTTTAAACCTGTAGGTGTAATAGAAAGTTTACTTTCACCATGACTGCAGGAATGGTTACTATGGTAATGCTCCCCCTCCCACCCAACATACATATTGACACCATTTTTATTTTATTACAAATAATTGCAATGTTGTTAAGTAATCTGTGTACTCATTCATCCATCCATCCTTCAATCCAATAGTAGAGGGATGCTGGACCTTCAAAGAGAGCAAGTTCATTATCAGCTTACATCATAAACCATCCCATCCCAAAGTGATTTATTACAATGGAACACCATTTTGATCCTCTGAATTTTTGCCCAGTTATCCACTAAGTCATTGTTGCCTTTTAGGGACAGTTTTACAATTAACAGTGAACAAACATTGGTTGGATAAGGCTCTCATTGAAAATATGTTACCCACCATACCTACATAACATCATAACCTTGTTCTTGTACATTTTATCCTATACTTTCCATGAGGCAAGTAACATGCTGCTATTCAGGGGTGTTCACTCCAGCATTTGGGAGAGTTATTAAATATAGATGAGATGATTAATGTGCACGCTCTTTTACATGCAAGGATTTTATTAATTAACCCCCATCCTCTCATAGCTAATTCGAGTGGGTGGATTACAGATGGTGTTGGAATCTTATAATCCGACTCTTTCTTTGGAGCTTCATAATAATGGGTCTTGGTCTTACATATAAATGGTGAATGTGCAGCAAAACAAAAGTTTTAAAAACAAATTAGACTTACATGAATGCAGATGGGTTTCATCCAACCCGAGGGCGATGTGTGAAATGATGCTTTATGATTCAGCTGCAGCTGAACTGAGAGATTATTACTGGACAAAGTGGGAATTGTTGTCTGAAGGTCCAGATGGCTTGTTCTGGTGGTGCCTATTTATCTATCTGTCTGTCTGTCTGCCTGTCAGTCTCATCTATCTATCTATCTCTATCCATCCATCCATCCATCCATCCATCCATCCACCCACCCACCCAGTTATCTTGAATTTTTGGCACTAAGTGGTAAACTATTGCAGCCATGCATGCACATATAT
>JAOTRQ010110714.1:0-19563 GCA_028565875.1 Hoplisoma paleatum | reverse complement strand
AATTAAAGTGACATTTCTAAAGTAACAACAGAGTTCTGACTAAACTACATCTTGTATTAAGAACAGAGATATCAAAAAGAATATAGACCAGATTGTGTTGGTGCAGGCGTGTGTGCGAGGTTGGATGGTACGCAAAAGCTACCGTGAGGTTAAGGAAAAGACAACTAGAAGTGCTACAATCATACAATCAGGTAAGCCAAAAGCCAAGCAGAGCAATTATGGTACAACGTAGTTCAAAGGAAATATTATTTCCTAAATAATATTATAAATATTATAATATTATTTAGTACGTTCACTTCTTTTTTGGTGCACTTCTTTTGTGGTTCTTTTTTCACTGTTTTGTGAGGGAAAATAGTTGTTTAGGATTGTAGGAAAAAAATGTTTAGGATTCTTTTTCTTACGTATAAACTTCCTGTATTCTAAATGACACTTGAACGTTTGCCACATATAACAGTCTAGAAGTCTATTTTGTTTTTAATTATTTATTTAATTAATTTTATTAGTTAATTTAATTGATTAATTTAGCAGGGAGGATCTCCAGTATTTTTTAGTTTTGGAATGGGATGTCAAACTATGAAGTTTATATTATATTAGTTTATATGATATTATTTCACACAGTTGACTTATTGATGAGACAATTACATAGTTTGTGATTATGATTGACTACTAAAGGTTGACACACACACACACACACACACACACACACAAACACACACACAAACAGGATAATTTCAGTAACTCCAATTAAACTGACTGCATGTCTGAACTGTGGGAGAAAACCGGAGTACAGACAGACAGACATGTGGAGAGCATCCAAACTCCACACAGAATACCCCAGATTGCATACCTAGGAACTGAACCCTCAACTCCCTAACCACTAAATGCTAACCACTAAACAACCATGCCACTCGCAAGGCCTTAAACCAGGCGTAAACTGTTAATCACGTTTGACTAAAAGTGTCTGATAAAAGGTTTAAATGTAAATATTAAGTTAATGTTGTCATTCTTTTAGTGTATAGAGGTTATCTGGCAAGAAAGGAATTTAAAAAGCTCAAAGAACAAAATGCAGAGGATACAAAAGAAGATGTTCCAGGATCAGAAAATGAATCTGCACCAGATAATACTGAAGAAAAAGTAGATGATACAACAAAGGAAACATTGGATGAGAACAAAGCTGCCACAGTTATCCAGTGTAACTATAGAGGATACAAAGAACGCAAAAGGCTTCAGGAGGAAGGGCTGCTTCCATTAAATCAAAGAAAAGACTCAAGTACCCAGACTGAGGACCAAAAGTTAACTTCTGAGGAAGATAAGCTAGAGGAAACTGGAGAGGATGCAGCAGAACAACCAACCGAAACACCATCAGAGGAAGAGAAAGCAGAAGAGGATTTAAACACCACTGAAGAAAATACGATAGTGGACCAACCACCTGAAAATCAGGATGAGGCAGCAACAGAAGAGAAGACAGTGGAAGAGCCAAGCACCAATGAAAATGAAGAGGTAGTGGAGTCACCACCTGAGGCTCAGGAAGACGGAGAAAAAACAGAGGAGGAAAAAACAGAGGAGGAAAAAACAGAGGAGGAAAAAACAGAGGAAGAAAAAACAGAGGAGGAAAAAACAGAGGAAGAAAAAACAGAGGAAGAAAAACCAGAGGAAGAAAAAACAGAGGAAGAAAAAACAGAGGAAGAAAAACCAGAGGAAGAAAAAACAGAAGAAGAAAAACCAGAGGAAGAAAAAACAGAAGAAGAAAAAACAGAGGAAGAAAAAACAGAAGAAGAAAAAACAGCCGAAGAATCAAACACAAGTCAAGCAGAGGAGGAGGTAGAACCACCACCTGAAGCTCCAGGAACTGAAGATAATTCAGAAGAGCCCAGCAACAGCCTAGCCGATCCAAATGAAGAAAAAGCAGCCATTGTTATTCAGAGCAACTACCGAGGATACAGAGAAAGAAAAAGACTTAAAGCAGAAAGAGATACAAATGATGATGGCACAGAACCCGCTGCTGAGAAGAGTGAAGAGGAGGCGGAAAAGAAGGAAGATATTCCGGATGCTCCTGAGCTAAATATTGGAGCAGAGGAGGAGCAGGGGCAAGTTGATGAGCAAGCAGCTCAAAAAGATGATATTGAAGAAGAAGATTTTGCTAAACAGGTAGGTACAAAGAGTCAATACACGCATCTACTGTACATACAATCATGGTTTGCATACTATTTGATACTGCGGTGTGTCCAGTGATTCTCTGGAAAAACTAAAAACCAAATATCTCCATATTAACTGACATTTTTTTAATAGTATATTTATTGTCATATCCCTACTGGGTTTTGACAAAGACTGTAGTACTTATTGAGTAATAATTAGATTTTAAATTGTAAAACATCCACATTGTTATACATTAACATTAAAACCTTTTTGAAGTGTACATGAAGTGAAAACTATAAGTAATATCTAAATGTGACAGAATTGTTCTTTTCTAAAAACTGGTGCAAACAGTACAGTACATATCGTTAGTGTAGTATATTATAATAAATACAGTAAAGTGTCATACACAAAGGAGTTTAAAAGCAAAATGAACCAGAACTCTACATTTCAGACCAAAATAATTCTAGCCAAGGTGTATTGACTTTGTCCTTAAGGAGGCAGTATTTCAGAGGGTTAAAGTCTTATATCAAAAACCAGCTGTTTCAATTCAAAAGGTGTTTAAAGGCATTTAAGAGAATAAGGCAACCAATTATACAGTGAATCCTAAAATTAACTACAGCTATTAATCAAATGCAGTTATCAAATAAAAAAATTACTGTATGTAAACTTTCCTTGCCTTCCAGATAGCTTACAACCAATTTAGGAAATATGTGCTACATATTTTTGTTTTAGATGGTTGACCATTCGTTTCTTTTTTTGGTTACTACAACATTTTCATTCATCAGAAAATTATTTAATTCTGTCTTCCTGTCCAGAAATCCACTGTGCAAGAAAAGCTGAACCAGATCATAATGGCTCATCAGAGCGATCCTGAAAAAAATGGCATGTTTACTAAAGGAACTCCAATAGGCAACTTGACTTTGAGTGATCAGCAGGATTCAGGTAAATCTTCTCACAGAATTCAAGACAATACTTTCATTTTTGTCACAAGGAATATATCTAGAAAATCTTAAACATTTTTGTACAAATTTTATTTTGAGTGTAATTGTATTATTTAGCATCTGGGCTTTTGTACATTTCTAAGTTTTTACTCCAATTGCACCACACATTAAACTCTTGAATGTATGAAATCACAGCTAATAGCTTGTTGTCAAGTTCCTACTGATTTAATTGCATTGTTGCTACAGGGGCTTTTTTGTTAAAGATATTTTGATGGTGTGGTTACCAGATTTGACTAAAATACTTATCAATATAAAGTATGAACATTGTAATTTATGGAGAAATGAATAGTAATGTAATTTATACTTGTTTAATTTGATTTTCCTAGTAAAAATATTGCTAATGTTTATTATCAGACTAGGTTGCACTTCATCACTATGGAGGAAACTGTAATTTCACATATGCATTAACTGCAAAGGAATCAAGTTTGTGAGATGCTTAACAAAAAGAAAACAACAAAAGGAAAACATAACCAATGTGACCAATGAAAGACAAAAGTATATAAAGCTCTCAATAAACAAAGTTGATATAAAGGTATAAAGAGACAAAGAAAATCTGGTTGCACAGAAAAATGACTGAACTTAATACTTGTTAAAAAAAACGTAATAAAATTATTTGCTTCTCAGATAAAATCACTACATTTTATTGCTGTCATGCCATGAACAAGAAGTCTCACCAATGATCTAATTGGGTCTAACTGTTACAGTTTTTAAATATTGTAATTTGAGTTAAATTAGATTCTTATTATTTCTGAGTCTGACACTTGTGGAAATGACATTTTTACGTTATACTTATGGCAGTAATTTAGTGTTGCAATATTAAGACATTATACCAACATAATTTTTTTCTATTTATATATCAATTTGCTATAGTTTTAATGATTTTACAAAATACATTAGCCTGGTCAAAAGAATGGCCATAGTTTTTGAATGTTTTCAAAACTTTCTCTAAAAATTAGCTTAAAATTAAATAGCATTAAATTTAAATTCTCCACACAAACATTTTTGGACATTTCAGTCTCATCCTGACTGCATGACCACACGTATTACAAAAAAGGAACGTTCCTTTACCTCTATATGAACATACATCATTCCTGATTTTTTGCTGTTTGCCACATCACCATGTATACGTCTTTATTTTACTCAGTGGACACTCATTGTCTCTCAGTGGGTTCTTTTATATTTTTTTTCTGATTCAATTGAATGTGGGAGACTTCATGTGAGAAAATAGTGAAGGCAAGCTGTGTCATCAGAAAGACCTTCTAGTTGGGCGAATCTATTGTTCATTTGATTTTATCGGCTGATATGTGTAATTGGTTTGCATGGAGGGGAGAGTATAAAGGACATGGGGAAAGAAAAGAAATAGTTAAAGATCAGGAAGTGTGTTTTATTGTGGAGGTGCAAAATTGTGTCTGCACTCTCAGAGCTGCTGAACCACTGAAGTCAGAATGATGCTCATTGTTCAGACTACTTGTAAAGATTGGCATGTTGCTCCATAGCAAATGGCCATGTTCATCTTTACAACACATTGACAACATATATGAGTGGAGTGATGTTATTTATTTTATCTTGGTGGTTAAAAAGATGGGCTTGAGATCTGAGGTTCTGGTTTGACTCGTAAAATCACCTAACCTATAACTGCTTCCCAGGTGCCATGGCTAGGGCTGCCCACCACACCGGCAAAATATGCTAACTGCTGCCCCTAGTCTAAGTTTCATCACACAATTTGTGTTAAATTACTTACAAAAAAGTGTATAAAAAACACAATGGTGAAAAAGTTTTATAGGTTGCAGATTTATAATTTATAGGTGATGTTTTCATTCAAATTTTAGAGCTGAAAAGATTGTAAATACAATTTAAAGATTGTAAATCTTTTGTGAATATAACTTGATGTAATTGATTTTAGCATCCTTTCATTTGCTTAAGATGTTTCTTAGTTTTTAATCCCATCTCCAAAAAGATGCCATATTATACTGCACATTGCTTTTCTATGATGTCCTCGTCACTGCACCAAAAATGTCTCAAATTGTAATAAGATTTATATGCATTTTACTCCGAATTCTGATTTTCAAATCAGACACTCAAGATCTAAATACTTATTAACCTCTACTTAAAGTGCTGAAAAAGCAAAACAATCGAACTGGATAAGGATTAATATGGAATGATTTTGGCCTAATAAGGACTGAGTTTGGCCTATTCTTATTAAAACCGCTCCTATCAATGTAAAGGTCACAAATTTGTCACTGGCCTAAATTTCATTTTTCTTCAGGTGAAAATGTATCTATGATGACATTTGACAACTAGTCTAATAAACAGTAGTAATCAAATTAATTTAACCATATTGTTGCTCTGTCTAACTGGGGAAAAAAAACTTATGATCATTTAAATGTCAGTCATATTTTCCTTTCTTCAAAGGTCATTAAATGCTAATGATGTTTCATGAGAAAACGGGAGAACAATTATGACAAACATTATTATAAGCATGTTCAATTGGTTTCATTCCTCTGTGAGATGAAAAATTACAGATGACCTTTGTAGTGGCATGTTCAATAAATATAACAAACTTACTGTTCTCTGGTGGACATTGATTTATTGGCTTTGCCCGGAAACATGCAGATACAATTACACTATAATAACACAGTGAATATTCATATTCTATTTGTATTTTAGTGATCCATGAATTGAGTAAGTTTAATGAAAATGTTTTCTTTAGAAAGATAGATAGATGTAAATACACAAGGCTGTGATTTTACTGATTACTGAAAAGAAGTTTTTAAAATACATCAAAATTGATCCTTCAGATGAACAAAAAAATTCAAATTAAATGTTGGCATGCCTGAATAGTTCTCTTTATTCAGTCTAATCAAGCATTTAAGGAGAAGAATAAATGATAGGGTTTTTTTGGTAGTTGCCATATGGATGCAGTGATAATATTTTCTGGCCGTTTGCTTGCCACAGCAGATTCTATTTTTTCCATTCTGCCCGTTTGTAATCCTCCGGTCACAGCTATCACCTGCTTCCTTACTCACCACATTCAGAAATCTTTTTATTTACCTTCCTCTCTATCTTGCACACTTTTACCATATGAAATGCTCATTTCTCTGCACGACTGATCTTTGATCTGCTGATCTGTGCTCGCCCTCAAAAAAATTTTGGTCCATCATCTCCTGTCATTCATTAAGTGTGCACAAATATCTGTAAATGTTAGAAAGTTGAATGAACTGAAGATGCACTTCAGTTCAAAGTGTCAAGTGTCAAATCAAGGTGAAATTGAAAAAGACACAATTGCTAGTGCACACTGAATAATGTTAAGTCAAATTAGCCGCAATATTCAAGTGTTCAAATTTAAGTGTTTTTAAGGACATTTTAGTGACTCTTGACTACAGATTTCTTTGGTATGGTGATATGGTATTAAAAAGAAATCAGTTTTGTAGTATTTAATTTGCACTAATGCTAATGTTCTATCTCTGTGTCCAACAGCTGAATTTGGTCAGTTAAGAACATCTCGTCGAAGCCATCTTCCAAAAATGCAGGAGGACATGGATGGCTACAATATTATCCATGTAAGTTCAGTTGTAATTGTGCAAAGCAAAACAACCCTAGAACAACAACTTAACTCTTAATTATAATTAACGGTGTTTGTCTCATTTCTCTTTTTTTTTACAGCGCTCTATCCAAGATGAAAAAATTAAATCAATACAAAGGTAAATAAATAGATAGATGGAGGAAACCACGGGGAGGTATTGTAAATAGAAGCCATAAACAATACTGTGCTGCAAAAATCTTTATAATTTTTTTAAATAATGGATTAAATTGCAAAATAAATCATCTCACGCAACTTTGATTATAGCTTAAATTAGTTTTTGGATGGGGTGTCATTAACTCCTTTAGACCTTTCTGTGTGTTAATGTGACAAAACATAGTCTGGGAAAGCAGAGAATATAATTTGTGATTTTTTTGGTGATAGATTGCATGCGATTTCTAAACCTATTGCTGATCAATGATATAGTGGAGTTTAGGAAACCACAATGACTTAAAATACACACAAGTACAATATGAAAGGTACAGCATTTTGAACATTGACCATGCAACTGGTAGTGTGAGAATAAATCTTAATGATAAAATTGTTTCTCATTGACATTTTAAAATAGGTTATGAAACACCGAGATTTGTTGAACACTAGCAACATTAATGCCTATGGTTTAAGAACGAGTTGTCTCAAAGGCAGAATGGTTTTATTATTACATGTCTTTAATATTACTTTTAGTCTACATATCTCTACATGCTTGTAAGTGAGCTACAACTGTTAGTGACATCAATGACATCTACTACAGCATATATTCATGCATGTGTTGCTCATCATTCATCACTGCCTTGTTTTACAAGCTACCAAATACGAAAGACAAGTACAAATACGATGAATTGTGTAAACAGCAACATCAGATTGTATAAATGTGTTAAATTAAGCTTTTTCTGTTCTGTCATCAGCGACTCATTGTCCAATCCATCCTCAGAAGTAATTGACGATGGGGAAAATCCATACGACTTCAGGAAGTTGTTGAGAAAGACTTCACAAAGAGGAAGGCTTATAGAAGATGATTAGGTGGTTCAATGCTTAGGGCATTTACTATTTTTTAAATACTATTACACTGGCTATCCATCTATTGTATATATTCTTAATTCAAATCACTTTGATAACATCTTAGAAATCACTGAATACTGATGAAAAGAAATTGACTGTATTAGCTTCAAAATATAGTCTAAAAAGTGTTCTCGGATGTGTAAGGATTTGACATGTAGTCTTCAAACTCAGTGAACTATCCTGAAGATTTCTGCTGCACAATTCTATTTGGAACAATTTTCTACTACTTGGAACAATTTTGAAACTTTTTCATTGATGGACTAAGCATGGATGCCATAAAGATTATAACCTAGATGAGTTTTCAGGTGATCCAATCACAGTCTTTTGATTCTATTGGACTCTAAGGCCTGTCATTAAAATAAACTTTATTATGATGTGCTTGTCATGTGCATTATAATGAAAGTATGTAAATATTCAAATTCTGTAAAAGAAAACAGTTTTTTAAATGTTATTAGCTACATACTGTTGGGTATCCACAAAAAAATGTCACATTCCAGATGTCAGTCTTTTGTTTAATTTAGAAAAAAGGACAATTTAGGATGCCTATTGTTATTTGTTGATCACTGTAAATTATGTTGTAGTGCTTACAAAGCATACTTTTCTGATTGTTCGCATTGTGAACTTTAACACTTCAAGAAGAACGCCAAATCCTGAGTCACCAACTTCAACTACTCTATGTACCATAGTTTTCTCAACAACAAATAAATTATGCCAATATAACCTGTTATGGATGTTTTTCTTGCTTGCACTTAATATGCTTTGGAAGCCCCTTAGACACCAAAAGAAATGAAGACAATTCAAATTAGACAAAATAAATGAAAATTCTAATAATATTGTATTATTTTATGAAAAAATAATATGATAATTGTTTTTAATTGTTGTACATTATTTTACATTATTTTTTTTTCCTTTCATATTATATTTTCATTTAATAGATCAATAAAAGTATAGGCTTGTGAAAGAATATAGGTTTATGTAGCCTATTATAATAATTTCATACAATCGAGTCTTGTGGGGTGTTGGACGTTTGACTATTTTTTTTTACTATTTTTTTTGTTTTAAACCTTTATTTTTTTTTAATAAATATATATTTTCATATTATGTTGGTTTTCAGGAGCCTGATAAATGTGGTTGTGCTGTTTTTTACATTATTTATCCCAACTAATAATTAAAATACAGTAAAACGGTAAAGTACATAGAATGGATGCTTTACAAAACCATAGGTCACTTGGTCTTGGTTCCACTTGGTCCTATATATACTATGTTTAAAATTATGTTTGTGCTAAAACATGCAGAGCTTCATTGTTAAACTTTAAAACCAGGATCCAAATGGCTTTCTTCAAACATGATGTACTTATCCCACAAACAATTGTGCAATGCTTTCTGATAGAGTTGGATTGCCCTGATGTGGTAGTGGTCAATTGTTATATTTTGGACTACTGTATTGTAGTACCATGTTAAGCCAGCATGGTAAATCAACAACCATTATTATTTTTAAACCCTTAACCTCTAGAGACCCTGCGTCCTCATATGAGGACATTAGATTTCTGGTTCTCTGCACGATTCTACCTAATTTTTTGGGCCTCATATGACACACTGCCTGTACCACCTAGAGGTCATATAACAACATCACACGCAATTGATTGAACACAAGATGGTGACAATCCCACTAGAAAGTTTCTACAGCCAGTCCAGACAAAAACATGGGCCATGTAAAAATACTAATCGAATTTTAGTTACTTATAATAAGTTACTAAGTTAATAAGTTATATTATAAGTTACTAAGTTATAATAAGTTATTATAATAACTTATAATAAGTTACTTATTATGTACAATAACATTAGCACTTTTGTTTATGTATTCTAATGTTTTAATCAAACAGTTTTGTTCTTTGTTAGCCAATTGTTTCTTTATTTTAGACCCACTGTCTCCATACGAGGACATTATTTTTTCCAAAAACGGCTTCATGTACAAAGACAAAATTAAATTTTTATGCTTGTTAGGTCCTACTCATCCCAAATAGCTAGACGTAATAAAAAACGCACATCAAGGAAAAGTCTGGGTCTCAGGAGGTTAATGTCTTTAATGTAAAAAAAAGAAGGACAAGGAATCAAACTACCAATAATGACATACCCTTATGTTCCAAGCCAACCAGTGGCAACACAAAATTTGCAATCAGGGAATTCAGAATCTCTTCACAAATGTGCTAGCAGAATATCTCACTGCACCACCTGGTTGCCCAGTGAAGTGTGTCTAATTGATTAACTTTAAAACACAACAAATGACTGGAAATAGATTATTGTCTAGAATATTGTTTTAACTCAAGATTGAAAGTGATGCCAACAATACTAGCACAAATAACTTTCCATTATTTTTGAAAAAGCAAATGTATTTTGAGTGTAATTTATATTTTTTAAATTCAATTAATTAAAAGCACGCCCTCATGAGACCCTTTTGTTGATCTTCCCATTGAATATGATAGAAGACAAATGGTCCTTTTCGTGCAAATCAGGGGTTGAACAAAAGTTGCTGATTCACTAAAGTAAATGCATTTGGGATGCTATGTGTATTTCTAAAGGTACAAAGTTTCCCCTTTGTGTGTGTTGCTCATTCCAAAAAGGGCAAAGCACTGAGGCCAGATCAGCAAGTAACAAAACTAAAACTCCTCCTCTAGATGCATTGTGTTAAAAAAGCCAGATACAGAGTTTCTTTGCTCCCTGCAAAAAAATCAATAAACATTTGAAAACCATTAATCAAACAGCCGCCGTCCCTACCCACTTCTCTCCTCACCTAAAGAATACTCATGCTGAAGCTGAACTTTAATTTCCTCAAACTTTTTTATACATTGCTTCCACTGGAAAGTCAAGTTGCTGATTAGTAGATGTGAAATGTCTTCAAGGACGAAGCTTGCGGACCCCTCGCTGAGTGCACAACACACACACACCATCTGCTAACAGTAGCCGTAATGCTGACCATCACTCCATTCTCCATTACACAGGATGAAAACACATGAGCGGCCTGTTTAACAGCTATAAAGATGTAGTGAGGGTGGGAGGAGTAGTAACTTCAACTATATTGCCAAAGGTTTTTACTCACCTATACAAATCAATGAATCCAGGGGTTGCATTCTCTTCCAGGGCTGTGTATAAATTAACATAACCATGCACCAAGAAATGTCTATAAATCCATAGATAAATGAATGTGTTTGATTGTTTATTGGGACAGTTTATGGAGTTTTTATTAAATTAACATGACTTCACGTTGGACTGTTGAAGAAAACCAACGTTTTCAAAATAAACTTACAAAGATATGGTAAGAGAATTCACACAAAAGAACCCTTCTCGTCCAATGTGTATCCTTAAATGTGTCATTTCCCCCCCATAAACAATCTAGAAACACTTTCCTGAAAGATGAAGCTGTTATAATGGCATGGCTGGCTGGTAATATCAGACTATATGATTATATGACTCGCGCTATATGATTGGCTAATTTAATCTACCAGAGCCGATAACAAGTTGTCCTGCTGAGCTGCGTCATGCTTCATTTTCCCAAATGGTGCAGAAAATTGCGTCATCCTGTCTCGTCATTAATGCAGTCGCTGAAATCACTGCTCCATGCTGCTGTTCTACATTGTGCATGTGTGCGTCAGATGGAGCAGTTGTACTTGCTTTGTGCAGGTCACACTACCTGCAGGTGGCAGCCTAGAGACTATGACAGCTGACATCCCAGTAAACAAACACACAGACACACGCAAACAAATAAATAAATACATACAGCAGGTGTGGTCTTCGTTTGACGGTGTGAAAGACACAATTGTAAGCCACCGTGGTTGTGAGCAATAAGTCATGCTGGGACTACTTCACGGTCCATGGAAACTTAAATGATTTGTGGGTCCTATATTTAGACATTCAATTTGGACAAGTTTTTTTAAGCTACTGTTTGAAGGAACAACCTTCTGATTACTAACCCAGTACCTTAAGATAAGCCGTCACTGCCCTATATCAAGTCAGAGTTATCACAAAGACAAATCACCACATGAAACTACATTAAACTAATAACTTCCATTTACGGCCTATGGGTGTGCTAGCTTCTTGTAGTTGGTTTAAAATGTTAGTCTTGCTTACTACTGTGTCAGGATTAGCTGTGTCTGAGGGGGCTAGACAACACTTCATGACATACTGATTCCTGTCCAGAGCGTGTCAATATAATGATCCCAGTGAATTTGTTTATTTAATTCTTAGGATTTTGTAGGCATATTTTCTCTTTTTGGTTATGACTGGAAAGGTCGTTCACATGATACTAACACACTTGGGCCAGCCGTAGCATAGTGGTTAAAGAAAAGGGCTAATAATCCAACAGATGTTGGTTCAAATCTTACCAATGCTAAACCAGTGCTAAGGCAACCATCGAGTCATGCCACTTAAGTTACATGATAAGTATGATTTCTGGGACCCAAATAATTGTTCTGATTTATTTTTGTGAACTTCTGGATTAGATGGGCTAGCAAATACCAGAAATGTAAATTCACTCAGACAGATTTGGTTTCTATTAGAGAAATTATTAGACTGTGATATGAAAATCCCACTCATGCCTTCCTTCCAATTAGCAAGCTGGCCTGCAGTTAGGGTGACAGGTGTGGACAAATCGCAAACCCTGGCACCCGGGATGAGCAGATTATTAGTCCAGGCTAGCAAATTTCCTACTTGACCAGCAGGCAAGTGACTCAGTGTGCTGCTGACACAGAGACCAAGGTGTTTAATCACATGAATCAAATACAGAAAAACCTGCTTCTATTGACTCTCTGTGATTCATGTTCCAAAGCACCTAAGACAGGTTTTGTTAAGGGATCGATAGATAATCAGAAGTTCCTGACTATGGCTGTAGTATTGTCTAAAGAAAAAGAA
The DNA here is from genome assembly GCA_028565875.1 of Hoplisoma paleatum. NCBI lineage: Eukaryota > Metazoa > Chordata > Actinopteri > Siluriformes > Callichthyidae > Hoplisoma > Hoplisoma paleatum. The sequence goes on along the minus strand of JAOTRQ010110714.1, from coordinate 6,882 downwards.
TCCATGAAAAAGCTTTATTTTAAAGCAGTGGAGATTTTATCAGTATGTAAAGTACAAGTTGGTATGTTGGTTCAAACCTATTTTTCCACGATGGTAAGAAAAATGCAATTAATGCATCCCATATAAATGCAGTGATTGTTATATTTACTTTGCATTTTATTTAATCACAGCCAGTATGAACAAGAGAAATTTCATCTTCTATCTGCTATCCATTCCTCCATTCCTGTATTCAGTATGGCAACACATTCGGAAAAAAAGCACAGGGGCATATCAGTTCCCAGCATGAAAATGTGAAGGATGGACAGGACAAAATACAAGATGAAACACTTGGTATTATCAGTGCATTGTGGCGAAAGGGAATGACAAAATTACAAAGTGGTAAATGGGTAAATGCTTGACTGTCACAAGTTTGTAGAATGTGTTACAGATAAACGTTTATTAAGCTTATTAATAAACAAATTGACCTTGAACACACAAAACATGAACATAAAAAATCTCATGATCATACTTTACTCTCTTTTTTTACATTTCCCATTTTCCATACTGGCATATTTTTTTTCAAATGTGGGTCATACAACCTTCCACTATATGACAAATGTCATTTCTAACAACGTTTATAAGCTAATTTTAATGAGCTATCATGATAATGGTTGTAATGGAAATACGTAAATGAAAATAAATAAAGAGAACACAAGTAACCAGCTGCTTCTAGTAAGCATTTGACAAATTTAAACCCTTCAGAAGGGGTAACTCACAGATGTGGAATAATTCCATATTCTGTTTAAAAACATTTAGAACATTTTTTAAAGGAGTAAGGAAGTTAAACTTTTTATTCAAGTCTTTGTGGTTGTGTTAACATCCATTATTTGCAATGTAAATGAAAAAAACAAGTGTGTTTTACAATAATATAATCAGTGTAGTTTGAGCACAAGTTAAAACTTCAGCAGGAATGAAATGTGTGAGATGTTCTCACGTTCACCTACAGTAGGCTGATGCAGCAAGAACAGGGTTTGGGGTGTGATTTGCAATGCAAAGCAAGTCATGATCTCAGAAGAGCTCCTCACAAATCACTCTGATTAATGTGAATCAAGAGAGCAGAGACTTCAGAATAGTAATCCAATTTATATTTAAAAAAAAAGTTTTAATAAAACTTGGAGCTCTGGCGGTCCTCCTACAATCTAGTGACATAGAGAGTTAAATTGGAAATACAAAATTGCCCATTAAAGTGTTTTAGATAAACTTGTTACTTTATGAATCTTTTGTAATAAGACATTAAAAGGTGTAATACATGGTAAAAGGCCAAAACAACCGGTGAAAAATGTGCTTATTGAACCAGCAACAAACATGTATAGTAAATATGTAAATGCATGATACAATTAACAAAAAATGAAATTATTATATTCATTATATCAAGTACAATACATTAACATTTCAACATTTAACAGATGCTTTCATCAAAAAAGACTAGTTACAGTTTATATTATGAGAAACAAATGGATTATGGCCCCAGCCATCTGCCGGAGATAATGCTTGAACCAGCAACTTTCCAGTACCTAGTCCAGTACCTTAACTAATAAGTAATCATAAGTAATTAATACCTTAACAGTCTCAGTTTTGCATGTTATAATCAAAGATCAATGTTTTAAACCGCACAATCCCCCCCCCCCACACACACACATTGGTTCACACACACACAAACACACTCTTTCTCTCTCACTCACACATGCACACACATGTTGCACACTGTTTGTCTGTGTATGTTGCTGTAGCAATTTTTATTAGGTTTATCACACTCACCCAGGCCTACCTCTCACTCCTACAGTCTTTTCCACAAAGCTCAATAGCCTTTCTCAGAAAAATTGTGAGCAATCTTTAGAAAAAAAATAACTAATAACCCAAGAATGGAGGAAAACACAACCAGTAGCAAAGATTGAAAAAATAAAATGACTGTGCACAAGTTGGTTGTGTAGAAATGGCTTGGTTGAATATAGGTATGTAACGATAAACCAAGGCTGTGATACGATTCATGATACTGGCTTCACAATGCCATTTTTTTCCAGTTAAGAAAAAAGAAACTGAAGATTAAAGACAGTTTCATTTTATTTTTTAATTCTTCAAAAGCGCTATATCAATAAAATGTTTTATTATATATTATGTGTTTATGATTATATAATAAGTGTGTGTGAATTGATTATAAACTGTTCTGTAAACTGATTGTATTTGTAATGTAATTCGCTTTAGATAAAGGCATACGCTAAATGCTGAAATGTAAATGCAATACTTTTTGAGGAGTCTGTCAAAAACCATGAGGAAGAACAAACCGCTGAATGCTGGACTACACTGGTCGAGAAAAGTTTGACTTTTCCAGACGAAGACACACCAGGGGTAATTACAGCAACCAGACAATGTACATCCTTGGCTTTTAATGCTGTAGCTCTTCCAGTTTGCAACACATCGTAAGTCCAAAGTCAAACTGTTTACAAATACAGCGTTGTAAATAAAGAATTTAGTTGAATTATACGACTGACAGTATGACAGAACTGGGTCAGACTCAGGTTTTATGATACAAGTTGGAAAATGTTGGGTGGGAGGTGAGCCCTTGGAGCTGGTTCTCAAGGCCCGCTGTTCCTCAGCTAGGGCAGAAAGACAATAAATCCAAGACCAATGTCAAAAACAAACAAGACATTCATTTTGACTGGGGCAACTCTCCCACAATGCACCGCTGCAGACTCCTGACCTTCAGTACTAGGGAAGTTGTAACATCATTACTTACTTTCTTTACTGCTCTGTCTCTCTCTTCAACTTCTAATAATAAAGCTCTTACAATACAAATGGCTTTTTTTGCACCAAAGCTCCGCTGCAGTTTTCAGATTCCACGCTGGCTCACATTGATCAAATGTTATGTCATGTGACCAATAAATCACCTCGCATACAAAAAATGGCTAGTTTGCTGACCACCCTACCTGGAGATCAAACCATTGAACATTGTTGCTTTACACCAGCATTGTTGCTTTTTTGTCTATCTAAACTTAAGGAATGAAATATTCACTAGGGAAGCACTTCTGTAAGTCGCTCTGGATAAGAGCGTCTGCTAAATGCTGAAAATGTAAAATGTAAATGTACTCTTGGGCCCTTGAGCATGGCCCTCAATGGCCCAACCTCCCAATGCTTACTAATGTATACGGTCACAAATCTAAAAACAATTTGGGTGCAGCAGGTCAGCTCCAACACACACACACACACACACACACACACACACACACGTCCACCGACAGAAGCTCTGCTAGGGTTAAACCTTTTCAAAACCTCGCATCGCTCCCGTCCTGCGCAAACACTGATAAAAAATTGATTGATGGGCCTCTGGGGGCCACACAGACGGACATCCTGCTCAAGATCTTATCGGGACTATTCTCAACCCCTGGTGATCGAAGCTGCTAATCCGTGTCGACATCAAGCTGGAATATATACCCCACACACAACACAGACACACACACACACACGTGTCCGAGGGTGACCCGAGACGTGGAGATCGATCACGGAACGATAGAGCATTTAGCAGGGTCTGTTTATTTTGACATTTGACCAGCTGAGCAGAAAAGGCCGCAGGTTCACAACATGAACAAAAGTATGAAGACGCCACGTCATCCTAAGAATTCATGTGCTTCAACCACAACAGGAGCGCCAACGTAAAATAATTAGCGATGTAACGATTCCCAAAGAATCAATTAAGAAAAAATGTACAAGGCGGACGATTGCAATCGAGGAAGCGGATACAATTAAATAATAATAAAAAGAAATATTAACTTTTAACAAAGGAGGCTGGTGAAATTTTTTCAACAGAAAATGTGTTTGGCTTGGTTTACACCTACCTCAAAAATAGAAGAGCACTTTTAATTTGGTTTTTAAATAGTTATCAGGATATCAAAGTAGGAATAACAGGAATAACAGCAAGACATGTCCCTAGCACAACAGTCCTGAGATTCTAAACTCCCAGTATCCTTGCAAAAGTGTGCGTCGGGTCTTTTGGAACACCACTAGAGATCCCTGGGAGCAGAACGGCCACATTAACCAAATCTTGAACGAAATAATACAATCACAGAAGGCTGCAGTCTTTATACTCGGTGGGCACAGATTCCCACAGACGTGCTCCAAAATCTTGTGCAGACCTGATCATGAGCGAGTGTTGTTACAGCCGAGTGGCTCACACAGCAGGATCAATAAAACGTTAATACAAGAGGGTCCAAGATATAAAACTCAAACTCACCATTTAAATATTGTGAATACACGTTTTATTTTTAATTAATTATTGCAACCAGAATCACAACTTGGATTGGTATCGATTGATGGATCTTTTAACCAATGAATACACTGCGTTCTGTATCATGATCTGTACCTAAAGAATAAAAACGGAACACACCGGACGGCCACTCTGCTCTCGTGTGCCAGGTTCCTGTACCCTATTAGTGCTGATATGTGCTGTTAGAACGAGCACCGGCGGAAGGGGGTGTAGATGGAAGGGAGGGTGAGACAGGAGGGTGGGCGTAATGTGTGTGTGTGTGTAGAGGGGGGTTCGAGATCAGAGGGCGAGATGGGAGAGAAGGGAGAGGAGTCTCGGTGCTCCTCCTTTCCTGCTGTGTCAGGGTTAAAAAGCTAAACCGCTAGCGCTAACCTCGCCATTATCAGCTCCCATCCCCCCGCGCCGTTCCCCGTCCACCACACCAGCAGCTATTTCTGGTTTAAAGGGCCACTGCAGGCTGAGCGGGACGATCTGTGGGAATATCCGCGGCCCTAGAAGGTTATTTCATCTGACAGGATCGTTTTAAATATCTTATCGGGATGAACTGGGTTTTTATTTTCCTTCATCGGTTCACGAGTTTAAAGTCAAACACGCACACACACGAGCAAATTTGTATCTCAGATTCATATCTTGCATCTTTTTAGACTGTGGGATGAAACCGGAGCACTCCCTTACATACAGGTGAAACAAAATCAGATTTATTGGTGATAAATAATTACCACTCTGAATACCTATATGTACAAAACTTGCTAATTCAGTGATCTCGTGGTTACAGCACTGAACCAGTAAATCAGAAGGTTGCCAGTTCAAGGCCCTCTGCCCCTCTTGGATCCTTTAGCAAGGCCCATAACTTTCAGTCTATATCCTGTAATGACACAGCCAGGCATTACATAGGAGCTCTCGTCATTCATGATTCCTCACCTGAAGTTTCTCGAGAGTGGCCAACCGTCAGTCATGTGACCACACCCATGGATTACGCATGAAGATTAGAACCCTAACGCTTCACACTTCCTGCAAGAAATGGACAGTATTGCTGACAGGTAAGTAGCGTCAAATTAAACTAAAACTAACCTGTCAAAAGAAACCGGAGCTCTCGGAGGAAACCCTTTGAGCACCGCGAGAACATACAAAGCACATACTGAAACCTAGACATCGACCCCAGGACCTTCAGTCCTATCTTCTGTCCTTAAAGTTCAATTAATTGATTAATTTTATTAAGTTGCAGTTTACATATAATTGTGTTATTTATAGCATGTTGCATGTATGCAAAAGTGCGTGCATTTCCAATACACCGAGCTTTACTCAATAATTCTTTCGTTTCTGTGCCTCTTTGATATCCAACACACTTTTTATTTGGTATGATGTATGTTGAGCTGTTGTAATAACAGACTTTTCCTCTAGAATTAATACATCGATCAATCTAGCTAAACATAATCCGTTTTTTTTAAATCGTCTTTCCATGTTCCTACGTGTCCAGAAAAAAATAAATAAAAGAATGCAAAATGTAAACGTTGCAAAACCGTGAAAGCTTATTCCTTCCTAAAATGTGGCTTTGAATCCCTAAACGGTTGTGGCGCACTCTCCGACTCGGTGGATTCTTTGTTGCTTTGAATAAAAAATGTGCACTAAATAAATATATGTAAATAAAACAAACCGCTGCTCGGAGCGGAGGTGTCGTGCTCGTCAAACCTGTCTGAAACGTTTTCGTGTTCCGTTTGCTAACTCGTTTAGCCCCGAACCCAACATGCCCCCCCCCTCCCCCATGTCTACCTCTATGGCTTGTGTTGACACGACCAAAAACCGCCGGACGGTCCTCAGGTAATGACGGTCACGGCCACCACGCCCGTTCGTAACAGGTGAATCTAAACAAACACGTGGGTCATGTGATCTCCGTAGATAAACACTGGTGTAGAAATGGGTCGCACGCGTTTCAGGTGAGCCGGTTAATCACATTTTCACTCGGATGAACACGGTACGACGGGATTTAGGACACTTTCAAAAATTTCAAGGGGTCCCAAGAGAAACCCACCCAACAGGGCCATAATCATACGTGTTTGGACTGTGGGAGGAAACCCACACGGACAGGGTGAGAACACTCAGCCGTAGAACAAGCTTCCATATCAGAATACAGTAAGACACCAAACTTCTCAGCATCTGGGACCAATCAGTAACACTACCTGACACCGACAGGAAACACTACATCCAGCATCACGACTAAAGCCTCTAATCTTCTGCATTTCCTTCAGAGGAAAACGGAAGCTCAATAGAAATCAAAGGATCCAGACTGATTAGAAGAAAGCTGGACGTCACGGAGGGCCGGCTGCAGCTTTACTCCAGGCTTTTTAACCAGAAACAAAAGAGCAAACGATTACTGACTCGTGTGGACTGTCCAAGTGTGAGGATGTAATGGTTCACTGTGACAAAATCCTTAAGAATCGATTCACCTGGCGACCGATTCAAATCGGTGATTCATTTAAAATGCTAACTCCTATATCTAGCTAGCTCTATATCAGGGGTCACCAACGTGGTGCCCGCGGGCACCAGGTCGCCCGCGAGGACCTCATGAGTCGCCCGCGGGCCTGTTC
>JAOTRQ010110612.1:0-19566 GCA_028565875.1 Hoplisoma paleatum | reverse complement strand
GAATATTGGGTGGATGGATTATTGGATTGGGTTGGAGTATTGGATGGATGGATTATTAGATTGGGTTGGATTATTGGATGGATGGATTATTAGATTGGGTTGGATTATTGGGTGGATGGATTATTGGATTGGGTTGGAATATTGGGTGGATGGATTATTGGATTGGGTTGGAGTATTGGATGGATGGATTATTAGATTGGGTTGGATTATTGGGTGGATGGATTATTAGATGAATGGTTGGATTATTGGGTGGATGGATTATTAGATGAATGGTTGGATTATTGTATGTAGGATTGGTTGTTGATTGGTTGGATGATGGTCGGATTGATGGTTGGATGGATGAATGGATGGATGATGCTTTCATGCCTCACTCAGCTGGCGGTTTACGGAGCGTGTCAGTGCCCCTCCGTCAGTGGAGCCGAGCCGTGTCCTTGTGCCCGGAGCGCCGCCGCCAGCCGCAGACAAGTCCTCCATCTCCAACAGGAGGTAAACGCCCCACCGACCACTCCTCATCCATCACACCTTCCAATCTCAGACTCAATCAGAACGTTCTCCACCCAGCTGGAGCTCCAGACACGGAGGATGGACGAGGCGTACGTGGTGGCCGACGCCTTCCGGATCGCCTTCGAGCAGCAGCTGAGGAGGGGGAGCGAGAAGGTGCTGCGACTGGCCGGGGGTGAGCCGCCGGGAACCAATCTGACCCGCCGCTCGAACCCTGACCGAGGTGCAGTGAGCCAAGTGTCTTCAGACACGAGCAATCAAACTTAACTATAAAGCAACACGTCTACAATGATGTAGTAAACAAATCAGAATACGTTTTAGATTTTCGATTCTACCAGTCGCCCCTTGTTTGCTTTGATGACAGCTTTGCTTGTTGTTCTGTCAAATCAGCTTCATGAGGAAGCTCCTGGAACTTTTCTCCAAAAGTCTTGGAGGACTTTTCAGAGATATTGAGAACTTGTCCAACACACTGAGGTCCAACTCTGAATTCTGAATCATTTTAAAGCCCAGGTCATGTGACCCAGTGCTACAGTGGCATGTCAAATATCCAAATCATCTCTAGATAAAATAAAATGTGTGTGTTTTTTTATTAGTGGTGTTTTTTAATTAGGGAAACTCGGGTCGTCGGGCGTTGTTCAGAGGCTGAGGAGATTTCTGCCATCGGGCAAAGATGGAAACATCACAAGTGACCCAAAAGGAACCTTCCATCTGCTGCTCGATCTGGTGTGTTTTAAAGTTCAAAAGTAAACACAGACACTCTGGCACAAGGTTCCATTGCTTACAGGTGACATTGGACGTGTAGTCTTTTCTAGTATCTAGTATTTGGTGTTTTTATTCCAGCTGAGTGATAAAGAGGAGGCGCTGGCTCATCAGAGGAAGGTCAGCTACATGCTGGCTCGGAGCTCCGAGGAAATGGAGAAGCGTCTTCAGGCTCAGATCCAAGACCTGGACGTCTCGAAAAGTCCAGCTGACCAGACGGTGGAGGCCGGAATCGATGGTCCAGTGTGTCTGAGCTGTAATGAACCGGGTTTGAGAACAGCGGGCGTCGGCCGGGTGGAGGAGACCACATCAACATTAACCAGCGACGGAGAAACGATCTGGTGACCAGTCAGAGGACCAGAATTTAATCAATGACGATGGAATTTTTGCACAATTTATTCTTATGTTTTTTATTCTTATTTTTACATCAGAAAATAAAATATGTTTTTTATTACAGTTCTGATTTTGTACTTTCCAAAGTGTCATTAATGAAAAACAATAATGTTTATTTAAAATATTATAAATGATACATGCAGAAAATAACGCAAATAAATAAACAAAATGAAATATCAAATGATTTAAAAACCCAATGTAATAATGTGTAATCCCGTATTTAATTATTTTATAAATAAGAAGAAAAGAAACAGAAACGAGCAAAAGTAGCTAGTCGTGGACTTCATTTCCCAGCATGCAATGCGAGCGGAACGTACTGTAGTCCTATCCGGCAGAAAACGCGGAAGTGTTGAGTTTGTAGTTTCGTTGTGATCATTCGGTTTTAATCATCTTATGGGTTTAAATAAATTTAGTTTTCGGCGGGTTTGTATTTCATTTGTCATTGTTTTTGCGCTTTTGAGCTTGATTACGTGCTTTTATAAATCTGATTTATCGTTTGCAGACGCAGGTGGGTTCTAACCGGAACTGGTTTGTTTATCCAAACTTCGTCTTATTATTATTAATATATTAAAATGTATACGTTATTTTTAAATACCAGCTACAATTAGATGTCACAAACTGGTCAGTTGCTATAGGAACTGTGGCGTTGTGACGTTTAATAGCTGAAATAAACGTCACTGTTGTATTTTGTATTTGGATTATTGAATAAAAGTTTATTTAATAGTTGCAGGACCGATGAGTGACCAAACTCTGGACTATTTCATCAATAAAAGCACTTTACAGCAGAGAGATGGTGCAGAGATCCGATGGTACCATGCTGCCAACAGCCAGAAACAAATAACCGAAGCACTACAAGGTGAGAAATGAAGGACAGTCTGGTGTCCCAATACTTTTGGTCATGTCATGTATTGTAGTGTTTGGTTTTGTTTAGAGCTTTTATTGTATTTATCAAACTATCATTTCTAACCAACTCTGCTCATCTGGGGAAGTTTTCCACAAGGTTTCGATGTAAATCTGTCGGCCAGATCAAAGTTCAGTTCAGTTTCATTCTGAAGGTGTTTAGAAAGGCTCTCGATGACTGACTGAGGTTTGACCCGGTGAATCTGAGACCCTCACACCATTGGCGGCGGCGTGCACCATCAATGACCTTGCTGCACAAGGCCCATCCTCATTGGAAGGGAAACGTGTTGATCGGTGTGGACATCCTGCTAGATCACAAATGCCCGGCCATTTTTCTGATTCGTAACTCTGAAGGACCGGGGGGGGGGGCGTCCTCTCTTTGGGATGGACTACAGGACATTAACATTTATTCTAAAGACATTTTAAAACAGCAAAGCCCAAATGTGTACGACATTGCTCTGACCTCAGGTCCAGTTTCTGACCAACATCAGTGCTCAGCCATATAACGTTCACAAAGGCTTCATATTTCACGTCTCATTAGAAGCTTTTTTAGAAATAAATGGAATACGCTTACAGGTGATGCCCAGATGATTGAAGCCGATGTGCTCCTGAGATCACATGATCCTCAGGAGCCAATCATGGCTCACCCACCTAATACAGACAGTGACATCACGCTACGGGAGTGGCTGAAGGTGGTTGCGGAATCGGACAAAGGGATCAAACTGGACTTCAAGAGGTCGGTGGATACATTTTTATTTTTCATGTTTGCTGAATTTTCAAAACTCTGTACCTTTATTGTACCCACCAAAACACTCCTCACACAATTTGTACTCACACAAATGTCAATAATATAATTTTATTTACTTATTATACAAAGTTGTCCAACACCTATATCACTTTTGTTTGAAACTGTTGTTTTATCCATCACATTATGATCTGTTTAAAGTCTGGCGGCAGTCGCACCATCTATGACCCTGTTGGATGAAGCTCGGCCCCGGCTGAAGGGACCCGTGTGGATCAATGCGGACGTCATGCCAGGACCAGGGGGCGTAGCCACCCCTCTCGAAGCCCAGGCATTTTTACAAGCTGTGGCTCTAAAGGGTCAGGAGGATGTCCTCTCGTTGGGATGGACTACTGGATGGTCTCCGGATCACAACAACCCAGGTAGATGACGCACAATCCTTTCTAAGAACGTGAGCGTGTGAATTGGTCTCCAGATGTCTGTGGGACTTAAATTTAACCTGCGGGTGAAAGGTTACAGCTGGCAGATGGTCCAGCAGATGGAGATAGTGTGCAGGAATCTGACCCAGACGGTGACATTCCCAGTGCGAGCAGCTCTCCTGGCCCAGTCCTTCTCCCAGTTACGGTGGCTCCTGGAGCAATCTGACAGGTGAGACTCTTTGTTTCCAAGACGTCCATTGGCGCTCGTCAGCTTGATCCCGAGATCTTAATTAGCTGCTTGATTGGGATCGTATTATGTAACCAAAGCAGTTCATCAGAGTGGTCCCTGGTCCTTGAAGAACGGATCGGGAAGGGGGGGGAATACAAGAGCATGTCGGCTTGGTTCAATCTCTGTGTTCTACAGCTTGAACAGGCTGCTCGTTGTCCTAGAGACCCAACAGTGACCTCACAACCTATTGCCACTTTTCAGGGTTTAAAAAAAGGAGAGCACAACGAATCGGAAGGTCTCTGCAAATTGTCTTTGATTGACATTTTCACCGTTTAGGAAAAGCTTTTATCCCAAGTGACTTATATTAATAACTGACATTCTTTTTAAGCAACTTTGGGTTGAGGTCCTGGCTGAATACAATAAAAATGTGTGAGTTTATTAAACAACATGGATCATCTCTTCCACAGGTACACTCTGACCATCTGGACCGGTCAGGCAGATTCCCTGAACGTGGAGGATCTCTTGATTTACAGACATACCTTCGACAGATCCCGGATCTACTATGACCTCTTGGAGTCTCAGATTGAGAACTTCAAGCTACTTCCAGGTTACAACTAAAACAAACCAAAAATAAGCACACACTGTGAGTTTGAGTTGGATTTGTTGGGTACAAAGAATGAAAAATAAAGTACCTTCATGAGAATCAGAATCAGTTTTTATTGAGTTTGTTTACGGCTTTTGTCAAGAGTTTGCCAGGATTGTATCGTATCGACTAGGGATGTAGCTAAAATAATTTTATACAATTTTCTGTTTAAAAAAATACATTGTAAACCGAGTTTAATAGTATCACATCGTGGGACGAGTGAATTGTTACATTAATAATATCAACTGTGTAGACATTTTATTTAAGACTTTTTATTTTTGTTTAAGACTTTATTTACGTATATTTGTGATTATTTGGAGCAGATTTTCATGTCACATGGTTTTCACGTTCGCTGCACAAGACGGTAAGGCAATAGTACGATGTAGCAAATGGCAAACCGCTGTTTCACTGTTCCCTTCTCATTTGTTTAAATTCATTATGAGGCACCTTTCCAACACTTATTTCAAACTTTGAGTTTTTTTTAAATACATTGTGAAAAGATCTATAAATAACGTCTCCCGCCACTAGATGGCAGATTTTCCACGGCAACGTTTAAATAATAAGGAGCTGCGCAATATCAACAAATACAAGAGTTCCACGGTTGTGCTTGTTTTGCTTCAAGGTTCATCAACGCCCTGATCAGAATTGTGTTCATTACAGATGAATTGATGACATGAAGCTGCTATGTACATCATTCCTGAACACAGGAGTGCTCACTGTCCGAAAATCTCCTCAAAGTTAGCCAGGTGCTTGATCTGTTCAGTCTGCATGGAGTGCCTCCTCAGCAGAGTTTTTTTGGACTTCAAGTCTCTGGGCAAGCTTGGAGCACAGGGCATGAAGTGTCTCTGACCGGAGGCAATCGGTACGTTTGCAGATCCAGAACAGGACTTTGCTACAGCGCCAGTACCGGTTTGGTTAACTTTGATATCTGGGATGGGTGCGTGAGGGTTGAGCGGTGGCAGGTAGCCTGGCCTAGTCTGGGAGATGTGGTCCAGCAGTAGAGCCCCAGAACCCCTGCGCTCCATCATGGCCGGGCTCCTTCGCTGGACGATGCTCTCCAGGGACTCCCTGGAGCCAGACAGGGTGGAGGAACGGCTGGAGACGAGTTTGCGCTTTTGTGGTCCCTCTGCTTCACTCAAAGCTTCAGCTTTGGCAGGCTCATCCGAGTTCTGGCTCCTGAACTGAGGGAGCTGGGAGTCTGAGCTGTAGTGGTCCATACCAATGTTACGTCGACGGACAACATTCTGCAGGCTGGACACGGCCAGGTTGGGCAGGCAGTTCGGGTCTCTGTCCGTAGCCTCGCTCCCAGAGGCATAATTTAAAAGGTTTTGGTGCGAGGCAGAATGAGGGAGCAAAACACCATCATATGACATCTTTCGACTCAGCCACTTGGCTTCCTTGATGCGCTCTTTGTCAGCCTCGGTCGGCCGGTCCAACGATCTGTGCACCCCTATGCCATTCATACTTTGATATCGAGCAACTGCAGGCGGCCTCTGAGATGAGCGCTGGTGGCTCATGAAGCCGAAAGATAGTTCCTCCTCGTGGGTGATATCGAGGAGCTCCTCAGTAAGGGATGATGCCTTGCTTTGCTGCAACAGTGATGGTGGAATGTTTAGCCAAGGCTCGGAATGCAGCCTCTGCAGGTGCAAGAGTCTGGCCACACATGGAGCTTTTAGTGGACTCCGCTCTTCAATGGGTGACCCTGGTTTGAAGTGATCGGCTTTGTTGGGATCTTGAGGGATGCAGTGTGACTGGCTAGTCCACGAGGAAAGATAAGGAGAGACTTTTATTTCCGAGGGTGACATGCAGGCTTTGGGAACACAGTGCAGTCGTTCCTCTAAATCTGGAGGAGGAGGGACATTCAGGTACTGCTTGGTCAACTGTCTCCCGGTCGGGAGCTTATCTGTGGTGATGATGATGACTTCCTTGCCTCTGGCCTTGCAGGCCTTGAGTAGAACCTGCAGAGCGTCCTGGTCTTCGGCACTAATCGCATACACTAGTGCAGAGGAACCTGAGCGGTCCTCGAGACTCAGATCAGCTCCGCTGGACAGTAGCTGGAACAGGACCTCCACGCCGGCTCGCTCCACACAGGCATGCATCAGCGCTGTCTTCCCAGACTTGTCTTGGATGTTTGGGTCCGCACCGTTGTCCAGGAGATACCTGTAGAGTGATTGGTGAAGTGTCAGTCTGATTAAAAGTAGGAAACAAGCCCGGTTATAATCAGTCAGTTTGAAATCGAATAGAATACCCGATATGTACAGGAAGTGTTTGAGGGCCACTGGTTTAGAGCTTGGACCTACCTGACGATCTTGTGCTTGGGCACACTCTGAGCATCGTTGTGGTGAGTCCTGCAGGCGATCATCAGTGGCGTCTCGCCTCGCTCGTTGCTCTCGTTGATGTAAGCGCCACCCTCCAGCAGAAGCCGGGTCAGTCTCAGGCGGCAGAGGTAGACAGCCCTGAGGAGGGAGTTGCCATCGGTGCACACCTCTGTAGGGTCCTCCATGGCCTTGCTGATTCCAGAGGTGTTCTGCTCTGCCTCTCAAAGCCCTATTGGTCAACGGAGGTTGCATACGGATGGTGTGATCAATCACAATGCATACACACTATGGTCACTGTTATGTGGACAAACTGCTAAAAACTCATTCGGAAAGCTTGGCTGCATAAAAAAATGGGGGTGTAAGTGTGGGTTTGAACCAGCGACCCTCTAACTGCTAGCATTTAAGCCCTCGTCTCTGTGCATTTGTGATTGCTTGAACATGAGACCTAGAAAAGATTTTGACGTCTTCTTTAACGATGTGGAGGATTTTTGTTTCAACAACCTCGCTCGCATGTGAAAGGACAGAAAGCCAACTCGGTTATTTAACCGCCTCTTATTTAGATTCCATCAGCTCAAGGTTGTTCCCGTTCTTCCCTTTTTTTTCTGTGAACGACAACATGATTCAAAAGAAATCTTGCTTGCTTTAAGAAAACACAGACATGATTAGACGGCATTTGTTAAGCTTCGCCTCTTCAGGCTTTTAGTCCCTTGAACTTGTCCTGCTCAGGTTGTACATAGTCTTGACCTCAGTCTCACTCCAGAGGTTTGGATTAAACCAGAAAGTCTCCAGTTATTCAGACTATTATTACCCCCACTGCTCTTAAACTGGTCTTTCTCATTCTGCAGTCTGGGAGACAATTTAATAACAATGTTATTTTAATTAGAAGCCGTTTTCAGGATATGGTGTGTGAGTAAATCTGCCGTGTAATGGACCGGTGTGTTGTACAGTGTGTTGCTGTGTGCCCTGATTGAATGGTCGGTTTAAACAACGAGTGCTTTTGGAGTCGCACATCCAACAAGTTTGAAGTCAGATGTCTCTGCGCTGTATTGACACCAACATTGTAATAAGATGGTAGTATGTGGTGTAGCTGGGGCAGCAGTGTTGTTGGGATCTTATCACTACAGGACACACTTGGCTCTCTGAATCCGATGTAGAATCCCGAAAACACAGCTGCACCTGATCCTCAGACCCACACTACCATTTCAGAGCCTCTTAACAGTTGCACAACAGCCACTGCCTATTATTATTAAATCCTTCACTTTGCTCAAAAGTGCACACGACGGCTCGATTGGCACACTGCCGCTCATAAGCTCTATCTGAGCTTTGATAATTACCCCATCAACCCTCGCCCCCCCTTCACACACGGCATTTACAGCCCTGGCTCGCTTCATGCCCTTCACTCCCGAGCTTTAATCAACCCCACCACCCCTGTATACAGGGAATCCTTAATGAAGTTGCTCTCTCGCTCTCCGGCGGCTCCGATGTGGGCATGAAAACACACAACGGGCCACTTGGTGCACCTGTACCAACTGGTGATTCACATCTAAGAGATTTATTAGATGAAAGAATTGTTAATGAGGGTCGTCACCAATGAGAAACCTTGAGCACCACCTGGCAGCTTTGATTCATTCTTTTGTCATTTTCATTACGGATCTCAAGGAGAGAAAACAAGACACTCCAGTGTGAATTTGGCACCGGTGCTCGAGTGGTGGTGCTTTCTATCATGCTGGCACACCATCTTTATGAACCGGAGGGTTGAATGTGTGCCGGTCGGGCGTCTATACAGACACAAGTAGTATATATTTGCATCCTGTTCAGTGTGGTGTTGTATCCAATCCCCAAGTGTATCTTTCTTTATTATCTGTATGTTTTAATCTGAACTTTGCGTCTCTCATTGTAACCGAAAGCTAATAAAGTGTCGTATTTGCTTTGCATTATGGGCATTTTAAAGACACGTTGGTTACATTCATGGCATTTACTCATTACACAAGTTGCATCAGTACATGTTACACAGAACCCTGGACTATTTAGTATCTCTAAATCACACATGAAAGGAAAGTCAGGATTAAAAGACGGGGAACAAGGAAACTCAACCCACCTGGGGATCGAACCCAGGACCTTGTTGCCATGAGGTCGCACCCTGCCAGCTACTCTTTAAATGATTTGTATTATCTTGACTACCCGAGTCTTAGTTAAGCTAAAGCAGAAACGAGATACACAAAGCGACAACGATGATTTAGATCAGCAGACCTGGAACCCGGACTCACCTCCGACGCTCCGCTTTGCTCCACAACGTTATCCAGATCAAAACGAAGAGCCGAAGAGTCAACACGTGCTGTATAAACGAGATGCTCTGTGTGTGTGTGATGTCTGAGAGCTTAAACGAGTCAGTAAACAGGTGTGAGAGCGTTCGGGATTGAGAGAGAGAGAGAGGGAGGAAGAACGAAGCGAGTCAGCACCATCGGGGAGAGCTGAGGAAGAAAACAGGTATTCGGCCTTCACAAAACGTCTCTGAAACAGCCCCCGAAGGCCACCGTGGGGCGCTGACGTGGCCGTGACGCCTAACAGGCGAGTGACAAAGACTCTAAGCTCTGTGATGTCCTACTCGCGTCCCAAACCTTCCGAAAACTTTCCAGACGGTGGACATGCTGCTCCAAACTTTAAATATAAAGTATTTATTATCTTTTTTAAGATCAACGGTTCCGAAACAAAAAGATTCACGATATGATTTCTATTAAAAAACATGAACTGAATACAGAATTCTGACAAAGTTTCCATTTACTCGCCCCTTTAGATCTTCTTTTAAGAGTCAATACATCAGAACGTTGTTTGTTTTTACACTGAATCCCTCTGAGGCCCAGAGAAGACAAAGAACCACAGCAGTTTTTCTTTTTATTCTTTATTTATTCCGTTTATTTCATGTATGCAGTTTAATTCGTGTACAGTTGACATCGAAGGCGTGACAGCATCAGTCCATGTGAGTGTCACCGCTCTACCGCTCCACACTCTCATACACTTGGAATTCATACTGGAGTCCGCTCTCCTCCTGCAAACCCGTCGGCACGCCAGGGAACCTGTACGCAAAATTTAAATGGCAAATCTGGACCAACTGTGGTTCATGAAGTTTTGATTTAGTGAAGAATGCAGAAATGAAAAATCTCACTCACTCGGGCAGAAGCTTGAACTTCTCAAAGTCGATGTCGGGAATGAACGTGTCGCATTGGAACTGCTTGTGGATCCTCGTCACGAACAGGCGCTTCCGTTCAGAACGTTCCATGGCCTCCTAAAGACATCCGGAAAAATTAAACGGTGACCCTGACAGATCAAAGGCAGACGTTCAAATTCAATTTTATTTGTCATTACACATGTACAGCATATCCCAACTTGTCTGGAAGTTGCGGGTCAGAGCCAATGTACAGCGTCCCTGGAGCAGACAGGGTTAAGGGTCTTGCTCAAGGACCCAGCAGTGTAGCAGAATGTAGCAGAGCCTGGATTTAAACCCCCAACCTTTGGGTTCACAGCCCAATGCTCTACCCACTAGGCTACACTGATCTTCTTGTTCAATAACAAGTGCTCAGCACCTCTGGGAACTCGAAGACTCATGAAGCTGATTGACAGAACTCAAAAGCAAATGTACAAAGCTGTCATCAAAGCAAAAAGCTGCTTCTTTAAAGGACATTACAATATAAAACATATTCTGGTTTAAAACTTTATTGCTTCTTTTGAATCCGCAATGTAGATAAAACGTAGATTAAGGCTGGAAAAAAAAGTTTAATGAAGACTTTCGAAGTGTCGAAACGTTTGACTGGTACTGATCCAGTCGACCACTGGAGGCCTGTACGTAACTACATCTGGGTGTCCACATACTTCTGGCCGTATAAGACACAAGGTTCTGAGAAGTGGAAACTGAAGAGGAGTCAGTGTGGCTGAAAGAAAACGGCTTTTGTGAGGAGAGTCCTTGAGCATCACTGTTCCCATGACGACCAGCGCTGGCGGGTACCGTTTGATGAAAATACGCATTTCACCGAAGGCTTTACCCCCGCCAGCCTCGAACACGGGGCAAGGTGAGGGCATCGTTCCATCACCAAAGCTTTCAAAGTGTGTGTGTGTGTTTGTAAATGCGTGTGCGAGTGTGTGAGCGAACCTTGTAGAGCGAGCGGCCACCAATGATCCACACTTGATCCGCCTCAGCCTGCAGCTCGGTGTCATCCAGCAGCCGGAGCGCCGAACTAAAGTCCGCCGCGAGGTAGTGCGCCCCCTCTGGGGCAGTCCTAAAACCCCAGTGGAAAACCCCCAAAAGCACATTATAGAAGAAAATCCTCAACCAGTTCTTTCTTTATTTATTGTTTTTTTTTGTATTTCTGGCCACGTGTACAGTTTTAACTTGCAGATCTAACTGAGACTTGAATGACTATAAAATCAGTAAAATTATTTATTATTTAATTGCTTTTCATTTGCTATGTAAAAAGATCTGAAATAATCCTTTGGTCGTTTGTTTTTAAAAGCCTGTTCAGAAAACTGTCCGCTGAGGCGACGTCCAAACAGTTTTGAATAAAACAGGGCGCTGGAATACTCAGGGGTCACCAACGTGGTGCCCGCGGGTCGCCTGAAAGGACCTCATGAGTGGCCCGCGGGCCTGTTCTAAACATTTATCATATTGATATTTATCAGTTTCCTACCTTGTTAAATGATTGTTGAACATTTTTGTGAGAAATCATTGACACGATCAGCATCTTCACATAGATGAATATCATTCATTATTAATAGTAACACGTCATTAAAGGTTATAAATGTGTGATGTCACAAGTGTGGATCAAACTGGTCGCTCTTCACATTAGTTGGTAGCCAAAAGTAGCTCTCAGTTTCAGAAAGGTTGGTGACCCCTGATCTAACAGTTAGGTTTTATTCTTTTATGAGTGCGGGTTTGGTTCGTGTGGTAATAAACTAGATAAGCCGTTAACTCAAAGGTGAAGGACGTTCTTACTTAAGCTCTCGACTCAGGACGATGTTGATTCTGTTCTTGAGAGGCCGATTCTGCACAGGGATCGAGAACCACGTGTTCCTGCCCATGATGACTACATTCTGTTTACCTGTCAGATCAAAGCCACACCATGGACACAGAACAGGCAGAACAAAACAAGAGTTTAATAAAATCCTGTCGTATTGTTTACCGTCTACTGAAGGAGTCATGGTCATCTTCTGGAAGTACTTGAATTCGTTACTGCAAACACAAGATAACTTGTTAATATGGAAAATATGATCAAAAACAAGCAGTAAATATGCTCACGTTTAAGCTATTAGTTTTCTCAAAGCTCAAACTAATATTCCCTCACGATTAGACTTGAAGTAAGAACATGTTGTCCAACGCTGCAGTGCTTTACACCAATCCAAAGTGTCACTAATCTGCACCGTAGTTGCATTATAGGACAGGATTTCACTACTACTGAAATGAAAAAGTCACGTTTGACCTTTTTATT
The DNA here is from genome assembly GCA_028565875.1 of Hoplisoma paleatum. Taxonomy (NCBI): domain Eukaryota; kingdom Metazoa; phylum Chordata; class Actinopteri; order Siluriformes; family Callichthyidae; genus Hoplisoma; species Hoplisoma paleatum. The sequence continues at coordinate 7,185 of JAOTRQ010110612.1, read as the reverse complement.
TCTCGAACGTATAGAAACAAAAACATTTTTATTTTTATTAAGTATTTTATTAAAATAATACATCATATTGGAACGTTATGTGTGTAAAAAGCTTCATTCTGGGACCGTTATGGACGCTCATAGACCGTGTAAATACTCTAAATGATACCAAAAGCTAATAACTGTATATTTTCAATGTTGAGCTGTTTAACCGAGTCACTGTGGAATCGATTCAGTTCCTAAATGTATTTTGATTGGTTTGGCTCATAAACGATCAGCATTCGAATCGGAATCGACTCTTCAAAGTATCGTTCCACTGTAAGAAAAAGCAGGAATCCGGGGCCTGGTGTCAAACGGATAAGTCGCTTTTACGTAGTCCCCTTAGTGACCACAATCTTACTGGAGGCGATGTGCGGTTTGTGTAGTGCACTTGAATGTAGGGTGAACACTTGTGTTGAATTGAGATCGAGCCGAACTTACCTCAGTCTGATCGGGTGCCAGGGCAGGTTACCGTTCCGTCCGATTCCCAGATCGGGACAAACCGCTACGATACAGTTCAACACGCGGCCCATGATTATTATTTTAAATTTTTTATCTTATAATTTGATTATATCTCATTTATTACAGGAAAACAATGACAACGTGAGTCGAAGGGAAGTCTCGCGCACTGTGATTCCCGCCAGACAGTCTGACGTCACAATGGGCGGGAGTTTTATTTATTTATTTCTTTTTAGTTTTCTTCTTTTTCAGCTTTTTGCTTTTGCAGTTGGGATACGTTAGATTGTGCATTACCGCCACCTTCTGTTATCTGGTGGTGTTCGGGATGTGTTTTTTTTTCTTGTATTCTATCGAATCATTTAGTTGTTTTTAGAAAATCCATTAGTGCTATAAATCTCTGATCTGGTTTGCAGTAAACACTTGTTTACTGTTTATTGTTGTTCTATCTTTTCTTTCAACACTTTCCTCCGATTTTTATTGCCGTCCTCTTTTTGTTTTCCTGAACCCTGTTTTATTTTCTCTTGTATATTGTATTTATGTCTCCATTTTCCATCTTTGTCCCATTTATATTTTCATGAAGCTTCTTGTGATGTTGGTCGTGTTTTGCGCTGCCGTTTATTGGGATCATTTATCGGAATAATTGCTCAACTTTATGTTTATAAATTTGTATCTATGATGAACAAACACACATATTTGGGGGTCGTGATTAAGAATCTACATGTTTATTCACTAAGGCAACACAACTGTGTAGTGTGCGTTTGTTAGCTGCTCTTTGTTGAAACACCATGATGGAAACTTTTGTATATTTTATTAGTTTCTATATTGATTCTAAATTTGATCTTTGTTGATTGATTGAAAGCACTGAAAGACAATTTTAATGCAATCGAGAGTATTTATTAATCAGATTCACTTCTTATTTAGTAGAAGTGTTGAAATATAGCGTGCCCTTCGACAGAGTGTCACATGGGATGTCGGACTGTGCCCCGGATTTCACTGAATGGTTGCAGGTGCCCAGGCGGTCGTCGAAATTCGCGTCTTGGTCCCACACTTCCATCTTGAGGTTGTGCCCTGAACTGCAGTCTGGAAAGTTGAACTGGGCATCCCAGCTGGGAGACGACGAGCCCTTGATGGTCTCCGTCCGGCCGCCGCTCACACCGTTGCACCACACCTTGACGTACGCGTCGGGTCGGCTACCGAAGTCTCCGGAAAGTCCGGAGGCTCTGAGACCCGTCACTTTGACAGCAGCGTCGGTATGAGAGACCAACACCAGGACGGCGAGGCACAGCAGACGAGCAGGAAATGCCATCATTCTGGAACATAATGTGATCACACAACCGGTTGGTTCATTCAGTCGAGATTAGGGATCGCTCAACATCTACCGAGGATAAAATGTTCATCTGCTGCATAATATATCTCATCTAATGACAGGATCCGAGATGAAGAGATAATCTGATCTTCTCTTGCCATCATGGTCATCATGTTATGCCTGGTTTTGTGTAGCAGAAGCGGATTCTAACAAGAACATTAAGGTTCCAGCATCCTTTAGTACCAGAAATCTCAAACAAGCATCAACTTAATTCAATCCAGTAAACATAAAGAGATTAAATAATAAATGATTCTTGATTATAAGAATTTAGCCATTTAAAAAGCCAACAGATCCCATCTCGGAAGTGCTCTGTACCTCATTTGGACCCACTTGCCCATCATTAGTGTAGATAAACCCAATGAACACTCACCTCGATCTGGATTCCTCAGTGTAAAGCAACACCAGCGTGCTCCGCCCGGTCCGGCCTCAATATAAAGAAGATCTAATCTGCACACCAGCCTTGAGATTATCAGCAGGTGAATTCAGTCTCACAGTCCAGATATTTGGCAGAGTCATAAAGGATTTCTTTTTATTTACTGAATTAAAAAAAGAAGCTTTTCTAGGGCGTCTGTGAGATCAATAACAAGCCTCGGGCGGAGCTTAACCACCAAAGGTCATGTCTTGGAAAGTCAGCTGAAGACCACGTGTGTTTGGTACCAACTGAAGTCCAAATCTGATTATCTTGAAAGCTTGTTCAGACCCCCAGTCTCCTTCTCTTTTACTTCACCAACAATAGACCCCAAATGATAATACATGTGATAACAATACGTATTTACACAAACGTGATGGTCCATCTTCAATGCCTCAGAGCTCAAAGGTGTCACCACCACTTCTGGACACGGTTACCATTAAGCTCCTTTTATGGGAATCTGTATTGTACTGTACTCATCATCTTTTATTTGAATATATTAGCTTAAGAGTAAAAAACTGATACACGTTGTCCCATTAGATTTTAGCCAGGAGAGGTTGAAGAGAGCCACATCCAACCTTTGTATTAATAATCTTCTAAATCAAAAAAAATAATTTAAATCTCAGACATTAAAAACATTATATAGGCCAATCCTTACAAAAACTTTCGCTTTTGCCACTTCTGCTCACGTCCATATGATCTGTAGTCTCTGCCGCCTTCTGCGGGCGAGGCTCTGCAGCTTTTTGACGTCCCTTAGGCTAAATAACCAGCACCCACTGACGTCCAGCGTGACCAGCCGACCGCAGGCGTCCAGTAGACGCATTGCTGTCACCACAGTAACGTCCGAGCGCCTCAGGCTGACCTGCCGGAGGCACCGAAGTGGTTCAGTGTGCCCGTCCAGGACCGTTTGGAACACCGCATCCAGACGGCAGGGCATGGCCAAGAGGGAGAGTGCACGGAGGTTTGGGGCTCCCCTTAGCAGGGACCAGAGGACGGCTCTTAGGGGGGTCCAGCACAGGACGGGTCTCAGTTGTCTCTCATCCAGAGAGAAGCTGTCAGGGTCAAGAAGGACATGTTATATAAATCATCACATTACTAATGTTTATACTCTAATGACTCTGGATGTTTACTTACTTCAGCGTTAAAGTCTGGAGGTCTGGAAGACAAGGCAGACTCCTGTCCTCAATGCCTTCTTCATTATCATGGTCATGGTTGTCTTCCCGGTCTGAAGTTGGAGGCTCGATGTGAATGGTGAGGGTTTGGAGTCTGGGACACACCCCAATGAGGGTCACGAAAGAAAGCAGTCCATCAGCTCTGACTCCCTCCAGCGCGAGGTAACGGAGACTCGACCCGGAGACGTTCAGTGCAGGAACCAGGTCCGACAGAGGCCCAGGAAACTGCAGGGACAAGGATAGCAGGTGCCCGGACCACCTCGCCAGGCCTTGGGTCAAAAGCATGCCGGGTGTGGCATCTCCGCTATTAAAATCATCATAGCAGTTTAGTGAAAGAGCCGAAACCTCAGGACACAAGTCAGCCACGGCTTGGAGACTCCTCAGTAACACGCCCTGTACGTCTCGAAGACGTAGTCGCAAAGTTTCTTTAAGCTCCCGGGTGTCCTTGGAACACGACCTGTCCGGTTCCATCTTTTCTCTCATTCTAAGTTCCCACAATTCCTTAAGCCTGGGGACACCCTCCCGACAGCTGAACCCCTCAGTCAGATCAAAGTCCTTCTTCTGCAGCACCTCACAGGCTCTTCCGAGTCCCTCGGACGCCAAACATCTTAGCCTCGGCAAGCTCAGCATCAGAAAGGCCGCCGCCGCCCATGCCTCGAGCTCTCCCTCCCCTAGACCGATGTCCACTGCCAGCAGGCTGACCAGGTGACTCCGCCCCTCGCAGGCCAGGGGCAGCAGAGCGGCCGGGCGCAGCTGGAGGCACCGGGAGACATCCAGGTGCTGAAGAGCGGGGCACTCCCGGGACAAGGTGGCGATCACAGCGCCATTGCAGGCGGTCCCGGCCAGTGAGACGTACTGCAGGCGGGGGAGGGAGCTCAGGAGGGAGCCGAGGGGCGCGGCCGAAATGTTCAGAGCGCCACTCAGATCCAAAGACTTCAGAGACTAAGAGAAAGGAAACGACGCTTCACAGTCACGCTCCATAATCTGGTCCCATCGCGCTTTGAGACATGTTATATTGGAGGGTATAGAGGTCGTGTGTGTGATACCTGGCACCGGGCTGAGATGAGGGTACAGAGGTTGTGTGTGACGAGGTTGCTGCACTGTGACAGTGAGAGTGAAGTTACTTGGGGGAGAAGAAGGAGATGAAGCGACGCTCGGGACATCAGACTCCTCTTAGATAAAACATACAGCAGCTCCTCGATCAGATCACCAGCTACACACACACACACACACACACACACAACAGCAGCAGAATTGTAAGCATCAAGTAAAACATCAGCTCAAGAGACTGTGTTTGTATGATTTGTCCTACTTAAGGAAAGTTTCCTCCTTGCCATCGTCGCCCTTGGCTTGCTTAACATGAGCTTGTTTTGGTCTGGTGGTCCTAAACTGCTAAAAACTCAAAGCTGCTTTGAGACATTTGAAATGTCTATTGTTTAAAAAAGAGGTAAACAAATGAAATAAAACTGTTCTGTTTAAATCAAAACAGTTCAAATAAAAATGTGACTTTACATGACACGGCTGGAATGCATTTATACCTTTGTGTAAGGACTTTGGTTGCCCAGGGTATGTGCATGGAAGGTGGAGGCGGGGCTCTATGTACAATACGTACAAATGTACGTGTGAATAAAAAGAATAAGGAGACTGTGCACACGTATTGTAAAGATTCTCCATTTTTAGGATGAATTGTTTCGAAACATGAATCTTATATTTCTGCGACCGTTTGCATCGTACATGAAGAGAAATCGAAGCCTGTTTATTGTTTAGATAAACACAGCGACTTGATTCCCGGACGATCCCGATACCTACGCAGCAGGTTGAAGGGTCCCATGACGTATCGGAAGAAATACTGATCCATGTAGTTGTGAACGTAGTCCCGAGTCCACACCTCCTTCATGTTCTCGGCCAGGCTGACCACACACAGGCGCCTCAGGGACGAAGGCTCGTCCTCGTCTTCATCGCCCTCGATCTTCTCATTCCTTTTTCGGGGTTTCTGCTTCTCCCGCTCGGGTCTGACCTCCGGCTGCCGAAACAGAGGCATCGCCCGCTTTCTGTCCTGCACACGACGGACACCACGCCCCGTTACTGATTTACTCCAGTCATGTGTATCTGAGTAATTAATGTCTGAACATGACTTCATGGAGGCCCTCAACATGGAACAACCCTCCCTATTTACCCAGGCCTACTACAGTGCATTGGTATCGAACCCAATGCCCAGGTAACAGTGCTATAAATGTATTATTACTAGAATAGTAATTACAAGAGAAACCAAACACACATCCTTGATAACTGGATTTGGTTAATGACTTGCAGAAGGTGGATTTGCTGTACATTTGTTCCTAGGTGTAACAATCATTTACAAATCTGTTCCTTATAATGAATCCTATTCAATAAAATAAAACTTTATTGTTATTGCACATGCAGTACATGCAAAATGGCTTTCGGAATGAATTATTATTGTATTAAAATATAATATAAACAGATGATTAAACGTTATTTATTCTCACCTGGTGTGTTTTATAAACCTGGACAAATAAATACGGAACTGGTCTAAAACTTTCGAACAAACTCTGCAACTGAATCTATAAAAAAACTGTTTATTCAATACTTATGTTTGTTGTTGTTGTTGTTGTTGTTGTTATAACTTCCCGTTATTAATGTATTAATTAGGCTTTAAATCTGCCAGCACCTCTGTACAGAGCAATACAGGAAGAACACAGAGGTCTAAAGCATCGGGTTAGATTCCAATCCGCACACAACTGTACTGATAAGTGTGTAACTATCTAGTGCACTAGCTAGTCTTCTCAGGCCTTTTATTACACCCTAGATAGTGAACATGTATGCGGTTTGAGACTTAGCATTAAATCCCGCCTCCTCGTTTCTATTGGTTAACATCAGACGCAGACTGACCAATCACAAAGCTGCATTTAAGAACGTCGTACGCTTACTGTAATAATACAAATCATATTAAATATTGTGGTTGTTTTAATAATACTTCTTATTCGTGTTATTTAAATTACAATTATATACTAATTATATACTAATAAATGTATTTATCAACCATGACTACTATTATAATACGATTATTACCATTACTGTTAGTACTACTACAAGGCCCATAAGTAGTACTAAGTGTTAATATGAATTGATTAAAATATAATATAATAATTAGTGTCGAGTATTAAGTCCGAAATCTTTACAGTAATGTTCTAAAATAAACACGTTGTGTACATGAGTAACATCGAGAGGTTTTCTTTCAATTCCTCAAGATGGCGCTGTTGATGATGAACTATACAAACTTTGACTGAATGTTAAAAAGTAAGTCAGTAAATGTCGTCTAAAGTGGTCGTTTTTGTCTACTTGTTTTTGTCTGCTCGATACTGATACCGAGAATATTTAGGTTGCTAGACAGACAAACACAAACACACCGGGTTCTTCATGAGAAAACACCTCATGCTGACCCGTCCTGGCCAAGATAACATTCTGGAATAAAGTACCGACCTTCACCCGTATCATCGCTTAAAATATCATCATCAAGATTTTAATAAAACTAAATGTTTATAGTGTGACAAGTGTAATAAAAGCACTCGATACCATAAACCATTAAACATTTAATAGATTTACAGGAATATATTTATACTTTAGGCCTTATCTAAGTGTTTCTCACCAGTTTACCTCACGCTTTAACAAAGTGTGTGTGTGTGTGTGTGTGTGTGTGTGTGTGTGTGTGTGTGTGTGTGTGTGTGTGTGTGTGTGTGTGT
>JAOTRQ010110403.1:0-19575 GCA_028565875.1 Hoplisoma paleatum | reverse complement strand
ACAATCATTTTCAACAATAATTTAACAAGGTAGGAAACAAATAAATATCAATATGCAAAATATGCAGCTATTTTTAGGTCCTTTCGGGCGATTCATGAGGTCCTTTCACGTTGGTGACCCCTGCTCTAAACCATGCAGATATGTTACTCAAAGTGTTTCCTTTTCTACCTGTACTGAACTGCATCCATCACGACCTTGAGTAGGATGAAGCAGTGGTTAAACAAACAGTTAGTAAATGGACTAGAGAAGATCCTTGACTTTTTTCTTACAGACTTTTCTTAAGTTGAAATGTAGAATTAATCATAGCCAGTCTCACCTAACCTTTCTAATGTTCTAAATGCCCTTTTTTTTTATAAATACTGTCTTTAAATACTATCTATAAATACTATCTATTTGCTTTCTGTGTGGGGTTATTCTGCTGTTCTGGATTCAGTCCAAAAACATGCATTTGAAGACAATTGGAGTTACATATCAATCTATCCATGTGAAGTGATGAATCTTGTGCACCAAGTTTTCTGTCATAAATGTAACCAAAAGTGTAAAACATGAAAAGTTCTTTGAAAGTTCTTTTTATATATTAGTTTTGTTGTGTGCTGCCTTGCCGTCAAACAAAGTAAAAAGATCGTTGCCTTATTATCAGGTCATACGAAATTCTAACTGAGCTAACACTGTTTGCATCATGCCAGTCAAATCAATAGGATGCAGTGGCACTAAGCACTAGCATGTCAGATAACGTCTCCCTCTCCGTAATGTATCATGCTCGTACACAATATTAATTATAGATGACATTATACAATATGTAGAGGTTTATAAATTCACCCCATTCAATGTTTGTGGGGGTAAGATTAACACCCAGACAAGTAAGAACAGCTTTTGTTGGTATCTTAATTTAAATATAAGATGTGTAAACATTGCTCGATTGAACGCTGTAACAGTCTGTGAGAAGAATACGGCACCTCGGAAACGAGTTAACAAGTATCTCGGATGATTTATCGATTTTCAGGATACATCGAGTTGGAAAACATGCCAGTAACAAAATAATATCCCAATCTGCACACATGCAGGGTTTTTTTTCTATCTCTCAGGGGTACGGCACTCGTGGTTATTACATCAAGTTTTGACATTAAAGTGTGACTGCCATGACTTTTAAAAGTCTTTTTCTTAAGATGTGCGAGTTTTAATGTAACTATATTAAGCGCTCAACTGGGAACTCATTTGGTAAAATTTTTGGACCCATCAATCCTGCAGATGGTTAAATATCACGCAGTTGTTGGATCCTCGCAGCTTAATATTGATGTTTGTCACATATTACATCAATACTGACTCTGAATCTTTAAAGTTGATCAGAAATAAACATAAAGTCGAGTCTTCAGTGATAAATGATTTGGACTTTGTGTAATATCTGAGATTGTCAAATGACAGTATCGATCTGGGATGGGAAGGAATCTCATCAATCAAGTTCAGGATGCGTCGAAACAAAGGTCTACACCAAACCCACGTTCTTGGATAATATTTATTTTACATCATTTGCTCTGTAACACCTTAACCTAAAGATTTAGGGATATAAATAAGATCCAATTGTGTTTAGCAATGAATCAGGACTATAAAGAATCCTTGCAATATTTCAGCAATTTAGTTAGCAATCGCTTAGTCTAAGATGTGGAAATCTAAAGCAGGTGGGGAAACTTCTTTTAGTATTCAGTGGATGCAGTGAGGTGTGTCAAAACCCGGACTCGATTCTTTGTATTCCTGGCAGAGCTTCAGACCATTGCTGGATGTTTTAAGGTTTACATTCAACATCTGACATCAAGGTACGCTGGACTATATAGTGTCGCTGCCATCTAATCTATCACCATCATCTATCAGAATCAGAATCAGAATCAGGTTTATTGGCCAAGTATGTTTACACACACAAGGAATTTGTTTCCGGCAGTTTGTGTCTCACTAAGCAATATACATATACTAAACATATAACATATAATTCACAGACAATTCACAGACTATGTACACGAATGTAGTCAAATGTGATTCTCTGTCAAATCCGGGATCTTTAAAGAAGGAGAAACAGTCCGCTGGATTCCTCATTATGGCCGAACCGAGCCACCGGGGTGAAAGTTCGTGCACAAAGATGGTGAATAATGTAGGGCAGTGCTGGAGCATCCATAAGCAATATCACCCTTCATCTTTGATAAAGGGAAAAGAACGGGTGGGGGGGGGGGGGTATTAGGTCTGAGTCGGGGTAGGGGTCTGCAGTGTAGAAAATATAATCCCAAATCTAAAAACATTGTACAGCATGAAAAATGAATTATATTACTTTGACTTTTCTTCATGTCAGACTGTATGAACTCCAGATAGTAAATAATGTGTCTGTTCGACATTTTTGTGTCTGTTCGATTTATTAATAAGCATCCATCTAGAGATATTTTACCACCCTTGTTGACCCTGGATATTGAGTGAAGTGGTTGAGCTTTTAATTTGTTCACTTTGCTTTTTATTGTTTTAGCTGTTATATCTGCGTGGTCGTCGATGTCAGACATGTCATTGGAAAATTCTCTTCACATTCACTACTAAGGATGGATCAGGACTGCAGACAGGTCAACACAGTACTCGTACCCACTTGTTTCACAGCCATATCTTTGTACCCATGCCTTTGTAATTTGTACATCATCTGCAAGTGTAAGTGACCATGTCAGTCCCTGCTGACGGTCGTGTTCATTTTTGTTCTGGACTACAAATTTCCAGCCTACCCTCGCATAAATAAATATGTACACATATACAACAAGTCACAGTACACATTCACAATAAGTCTTAGATGCCTCCGAGCCCAGAGAAGTTGATGCCGCCTGTAAGAAGTTAATGACATTTGTGCCTGTAACAAACATGATTAAAGATTGCATGTGTTTCTCTTAATTCTTTAATTGTTTAATTATTTTATGCAGTGAGAGAACCAATGATTTTCAGATACATTGTTTTGAAACATTTAAATCTCATTTTTACACATTTTATTGTTGACAAATCACGTTTTAGAGCAGGGGTCACCAACGTGGTGTCCGTGGGCATTAGGTCGCCCAAAAGGACCTCATGAGTCGCCTGCGGGCCTGTTCTAAAAATAGCTGCATATTTTGCATATTGATATTTATATGTTTCCTACCTTGTTAAATTATTGTTGAAAAATATTGTGAGAAATCATTTACATGATCAGCATATTCTCATAGATGAATATCATTATTTTTTAATAGTAACATGTAATTAAAGGTTATACATTCGTGAATATCATTAATTATTAATAGTAACATGTAATTTAAGGTAATTAATTTGTGATTTCACAAGTGTGTTTCAAACTAATGCCCTTAACATTAATTGGTACCCAAAATGTAGCTCTCAGTTTCAGAAAGGTTGGTGACCCCTGGACTAAATCCTTTATGTGGTGAAAACACAACTGTTTTTGCAATGTGCTGCAGGTCTAAAATGCAGCAATGAATGCAACAAAACAAGAAATACTGTCTGCTATCAACAAATTAAAGCAAAGTAAATGTAAGAGACTGGGTTTTGAGTTTTTCTGATTCAGAGTTGTAGATCGCAACATATTAAAGGTTGAAACAGCTTAACATCAAACTTTAAATGACTGGTCATGTAGTTTATTTGTCCTGGCAGATCTTTACAATACCCACATTAAAAAAAACTTTGTTCCCAAAAAGAAACGTTACATCATTCAAACCCAAGCAAGTTAAATAAATCATAAATACATCAGTACTGATAAGATGTGTAGCAAAACTATTTATATCTCATGTTAAATGAGTCCAAACCCCTTGTGTGCTAGCAAATGTAGTATGTGTATTTAAGAAACTACAAAAGAGAGCACAGAATGAGCAAGTTGTCTCTACAGGTTGCGACCCTGCACCATGTGCTATGTGAACTTTTACCCCCCACCTTTCCTGTGATGTTCCTTCCTCTAAAAATTGGGGCACACAGAATCTAAGTAACAAAAGAATAGAAATGTATAAAAGCATCGTCTAAGTTTCAATATAAGTTTCTCAACAGTATGTTCAGCTAAATTCTTTATTCCTGGTTTGGAGGAATAATTGATCTTTGTATAAATTAATATTTAAATATATGGCGTTTTTTATTCTAATTTAGAAATTTGTGAGATTTTTCAGTAGGTCTCTCATTATAGTAGACACTTCAGTGTCATAAATCAGTTCAATGATCTAATTCATAGAGAAGAATCAAACAAAGAAATAATAAAAGAACTGTACGAAATGTACATTGCTTTTGTTATCTTGACCATTATAAACAAGCTAAAACATGGAGTTACAATCACAATACTTGGATTAGGTTACCTCTAAACTTTATCAGGCACTCTTTATCAGAAAACATATACTAACACAACAGGACCGGCTTCTCAAACTTGGTGGGTCAAATCTCAGCTCTGCTACCACCACACAAAGCATCTACATAAATATGATTTGCTTGTTCATTAGGAGGTTGCCTACAGTCCTTCAATATACATTACACTTGTAAGTCAAAAGTATACCTTTTTAAATAATATTTTCAATCAATTAATTGGTTCCTCAAAAGCAATTAAACTTTAAATTATCCAAAAACTGTAGGAATAAACCATTAATGGATGTACAGAACAGGATACATGTATTTGTCATAAAAACATGTGTAAAGAACAACAAATTTCTTTTTACATAAATTGTTTGGAAGCTCACAATATAAACCATTGCACAAGACAGTTACGGGCCTTGCTCAAAAGCTAAACAGTGGTTGCATGGCAGAGCCAGGATTTGACCTATCAACCTTTTGATTGATAGTCAAAAGCTCCACTTACTAGGTTTCCATTGACCCTTTTTAAATATAGAAAAAAGGACACCGAATAAGGCTGAGCAGAGAGTGCTTTTGTGTCACCATTACATCCTATAATAATAAAAAGTTGTTTGCAGAATTATAAATTATTGGTCGTATGATTTACACCCAACAGGAAAATCTGTGTCTCGACAGCACCTTCAGAAATCCAAACAGGAAGAAGAGATCACAGCTTTCCCCTGCCCTGTTTTTACTCATTTCTCTTATCGGTCGGTTCCAGTCTTACTCTTTGTCTCACAATTCTAGTCCCAATAACATTTCGTCTTTTTGTTTATCATGATGTGCATAATTTCATTATGTAGGTTCTTTACAATCACATAATGATTTTTAATTTGACATTTTCGTATTGAACTTTGAATGATTATCATATAAAGATCAGCTTCATCTGTATAATAGTGTATGTGAACTGCAGCTGGGGAAAGCTGTGAAAACCAATTAAATCCAACATAACGGCCTTATTTGCCCCCTATTTGTCCCTCCTTTTCCTCTCACCAAGCGCTCACAAAAACCAATTAAGATGACACTAATGTCTTTTTTGTCATAACTTTTTGTCATTGTAGTAAAAATCCTTATAAAATTTTACAAAAGAAACACAAGTTCAGGTCTCACATGTCCAGTGAACTTTATTTATATAGCGCTTTTACAGCAGACATGGTCTCAAAGCAACTCTATAAAATACAGGACCAACAGATACAGAAACCCCTGTTAAGCAAGCCGAGGGCGACTGTGGCAAAGAAAAACTCCCTGAAAATACCAGGAAGAAACCTCAAGAGGAACCAGACCCAAGCTTCACAATCACATTAAGCCTTTGCTCCTCACGTTCATCAGTAAGCATTGGTTTCCATTTGGTCGCTGTACCTTCTCTTTACCACTATTGATAACTACGGACAACTGCAAACTAGCAACACAGATGCTCTGTCCCAGTCATCTAGCCATCACCATCGGTCATTACACAATGCCTTAAACTATTTTTCCTGCTTATAATATCAATGTTAAGAATAAAAGTTTCACTTGCTGCTTACAAAATTCCACATTTTAACAGGTAGCAAGATGAGATAGTGTTATTCACTTCAGCAGGTCAGCAGGTCAGGTCATATTGTTCTGAATGGTTAGTGCATATTGGTTAAATAGCGGCTGTAGGTCAGTCTGTCAGTCTATTCAGCCTCATATTACTTTCTCTAACTGTTTCTGTTTTTAAGTCTTGATACATTAATCACCTATGTTATAACAGAAAACAAAACATGAGAAAACGAACAGAATTTGACTTGGGACTGATACAATAGTCAAAACAAGCACATACATGATCACGGGCAATAAAAATGGGTGTTGTCAAAAAATGGAAGGGTTTAAAATGATATGGGAGTGAGGTTGCATCTGTTGGGTCAACAGATGTTTTGATGACGTTATCCATAGCAACTTTCTTTTAAGGAGGGTGAACAAGTCATTTATCATCCACTGCCACTCTCAGGACTAATGATAACAGTGCTTGCTTGGTAAAAATGTTCGCAAAAGTACAGAATAATTTTGATATTTACCACAAAGAATGGTCAACTGTGTACTGTTTGTTCTGCTAACAAAAAAACTGAGCTGAACAGAACATGCATGTTCTGTTCTTTTACAAATTTAGTAGCTGCTGTTGGTAGTGCTGAAGTTTAGAAATACATCAGCAAATGTGCTCTAATGTCACTTAGTTCAGCTCTGTAATACCCTTTTGTTTTGTAACATAATTCTGTGTTTCAACACTGCAGCATGCTTGCATCATTGATGCTGACGCAAATGTGTCTGTCTCTCATGCCTTGTTTTATGGTGGTTCCCTCACCGTCCTTATCGTGACCTCCCAATGCAATTGAAAAACAGTAAGAGCCAGATGTTACCAAAAAAGATTCTGTCCTGCACTAATCTGGACCCTATCCATCATCTGGTCATTCTAGAATTATTAAACCTAACTTTATAACTGGCTTAGCAATGAGTAAATAAACAGGTTTTTTTTCTTTTGATATGTTACATTTCTAATATATGTTCTTAAATTATCTGGTAGCTATTTATTAGTGGGTAGAGCCTTGGGTTGGGAACCCAAAGGTTGGGGGTTCAAATCTAGGCTCTGCTACACTCCGCTACACTGCTGGGTCCTTGAGCAAGACCCTTAACCCGGTCTGCTCATTGTAGGTCGCTTTGGATAAAAGCGTCGGCTAAATGCAATGTAATGTAATAGCTAGTTTATTAACATTTAGAATAATTTTCATTGCTGTCCTGAGAAAAAGGCAGTTGTTTCAGTAACCTAAATAAGTTTTATAACACATCAAATTCACTCCCACTCAAATACTTGGAGACCCAAATAAATATCTTCCCTTGATAAAGCTGTGCTTATAACTTTGTTACTGAACTGCTGTTACGGTTCAATTGCAATTTGTTTTAGATTTTCCCACTAACAAATAGAGTACTCTAGTTCCTTATACATTGGGATTAACCAGTTCCTAATACAACGTCCAAAACAACTAAGTTCATAATGCTGCATACACATTATTGTCTGGAACCAAAATAACAGAACATATTGCACCAGTCTTCGCCCCACTTGATTAGCTACCAGTCCAAAATAGAATACAGTTTAACGTAGTTTCTTTGTTTTTAATACACTAAATGGAATGACCTCTTCATATATTGCAGATCAGCTAGTTCCCAGGGCTTGTCTGAAACTCAGAGGAAACATTTTCAGAGTGTGCTCCAAGACGTTAGAATAGTTTACCACCAGGTTTACCAGGTTTGTAAATCAGGTGTAAAAAAAACGTTTAAAAGGTATGTACCACACTGTGTCAATATATGCTGTGCTTCATAAAATATGATCACTTACTTACTCTGGCTACAAACAGTGGGAAAAGGATGAAAATGGATGAACCAGTTGTGAAGTGTTGATGGCTTTTTGAAAGTGGAGAGGTGTATATTGGGATTCGTGAGACATCTTTAAACACATGTTTCGTGCAAAGCCAATGGCTATTTAAGCACCGCAGGCTTCAAAGACAAAGAGTGCTTGACCTCTGTCCTTTTAAAATCGTGACGGTAAGAAGACTAAGACAATGGAGACCATAGACTGCTCTATGATCTCCAGAGACTCCACATGCAAAAGTGCTACATTAACATTTTCAGTACTTAGCAGGGCATTGCTCGAGGGCCCATCAGCAATAACCCAACAGCAGGGGTTAGTTCATCTGTTTACGATTCAATAACAAGAGATGATTATACTGGGTCTCAATTTGTTTGGTGAAATTTCGATATCGGCAATAGCGAGTTGTTGCAGTCATATCAAGCACATTTACCACAAAATCAGTTTTATGCAGTTTATTTTGTAAAAAAAAAAAAAAAACCACTGAGATTGAGTTTGATTGCAAAATAATGACTCCCTATAGCAAAAAATGAATGACTCAGTGAAGTGAGGATACCTTTTGTGACCAGCCTCGAAGTAGAAATTGCAAATCATGTTGTTTTTGTACAATTCCCAAATATGCAGATTTGGGGAGCAGAAGCCATTTTGTGTGACTTTGGCGCCATCGTCAGGTTGACAGAACTATTGCTTGTTGTATTTTCTCACAAAGCATTAAAGTGCACCTGACACGATTTGAGTAAACAAGCAGAGGTGTCAAGTAACGAAGTACAAAAACTTCGTTACATTACTTAAGTAGAAATTTTGGTTGTTTATACTTTACTGGAATCATTATTTTTCAGCCGACTTTTTACTGCTACTTTTTACATTTTTACGCAATTATCTGTACTTTCTTGTCCTTACATTTTAAAAATTGCCTCGTTACCACATCTAGTCATTTTTCAAAAGTGAATGTGATTGTGATTATATAAGAAAAACATTTACATGTGCCCCTCCAATGTAAAATGGAACATGTACAGTTTGAACATTGTTTTTTTTTATGTCTGCAACCTGCCCATTGAATCTCGTGGCCAAGGATTTAATGTGTAAGTTGCAATTAACCATGTCTAGTGGTCCAGAAGGAATGTTTTTAACCTGGAAAGATGATTTTCAGGGACTACAACACGTCCCAACGGTGTTCTATGTGTATCACTCTGACGTCATGATTTATTAGCGAGTCATCTCAGCTGCACATCACGTGACACGTAGCGACGACGACATACCACACGTAGCTTAACACGAAGAGACTCAGGAGAACTCGAGCCAAATAACTAAACACCGGTGAGGTTGGTAGTCAGGATGACCAGTTAACACCCTTAAATCCCTGGTCGTTACCTTGAAGACATTTTTGAAATAGTTGGATGCAAAAACAACTCGTTTTGAATGCGCTACTCTGCGCACACAAGTACAGGAAACTCTTCATCATCTTTATCCATGCAGCACATTCTTCCTCAGTAATAAACATATATGGTCTCCTTTAATACATTTGATATTGCCAAAATTATTATTATGTTTAATGGGCATATACTGTATGCCATTGAAACAGGTTGCCTAGTGCGTCCAAAAATGTTTCAACATTGACCATTTTGTATTGCATTATAATCATTAAGCTTTTAGAAAAAAATATTTTTGGGGAGGTGGGGTAGTGCACTTTAGGTCTCTTTAAGGTCACAGAATTCGGTATAACCGGACTGAACCCAATAAATTGAGCCTAAGCTGTGTTGTGTAAAACGTAGAAACAATGGGGGAAACGGTTTTGGGGTTCTAGGCCAACGAGAGAGTACAAAGATAACAATAGATAATTTATATCTGTGTAAATACACCGATACTTACTTACCTGCTGTAATAAAACCCCGCGTTCTAAGTCATGCTTAGAGTTGTGTATCGTGGGTTTTTTCCGAGCATGCGCACATCTGTTTTCAACTCAAGGAAGCTTGATTCGATATAGTAAAACAGTTTATCGATATAAGTTACCTCTGCATTTAATACATTATAAAACTTTAGGCCCTTTATTATTTAGGTGCATTATGTTTTCATAAATGATCACAAGTTTTTATACACACATATAGAATGACGGAATTACAGTGACGATGATTCAATGATGTTCTAACCATTTAGATGAAGGCAAAGCATGCTAAGACTGGCTAGTTTCTTTATTGATGAGCACAAAAATGGCAAATAACAGGTCAGCAAGCATTCAATTAACAAATCTATTAAGCAGGTTTGTTCCACAAGTGGTATAATCAGACAAGTGGTATGTTTCAAACTGATATATTTAACACACATTACATTATGAAGCTGCCCAAACAAACATGGCTTGCACTACTTAGTAAGAATATGATCTTTCATATCCTTTCACTTCTTTCAGTCATGCATCACTTTTATCCTCATTTAAAATTAAAATCTATCAAATCAGCCGCCAAACCTCTGTACAGACTTTTCTGCTACAAGATAACAAACTACCTCAGTTTCATTTTTGTCATCATGAACATTTAAACTCTACATTGATAACAAAACCACATTTAATAAGAGAACATTGTTACTATATTGTGGTTGCTATTATAAAATAATACAATCCACAGTTATGTACAAAACATCATGGTAAATGCTGAATGTATGATTAGAGAACTGATTAGGACCAGAGCCTTACATAACCTGACATAACCTGAGCCTAAACCATAAAGTGTGTAGCTACAGACTCACACAGAACACAAAATTATAAAAAATTCACATAGAATTACATGCCGTTTTAAACATTTGAAGGTACTTAAGTGCAAGACAGTCTTTGACCTGAAGGAAGTTTGTGTAAAAATGTCCTTTTTCCTGAAAGCCAATATTAAGATCTTTATATACATGTTAAACAAAGGACGATTGTTGTTTGAGTCAAATATTAGAACTGCAGCTTGTCAATCTTATTATTTAAGTTTATTGACACTTTAAATGGGCTTGTTAGAATAGTAGACAATAACTCATGACAAGAAACAATTAAGATTAGCCAATACTCCATCTGTGAAATGTACCTACAAGGACAACTGAAGCTATAATATATAATCGCCATCTTTGTATCGCATTGTATATTTCTTCATTTCTCTTTTTTGTTCTATTTTGAGAGACTAGACAAATCAACAATAAGCAAAAGACACATACACAGGCTAGACTTCAAACAAACAATAACTGAAGATTAGGTTTGAGCCCAGACGTTGTAAGGCATTAATACTGTCTGCTGAGCCACTATGACATGACCATTTACATCCAAGATAATCATGTTAGTCTATACAATTTAATATGTATTTTACATATTTACACTAGTTATGCAGTTCTCTTTCAAAAACAACTCTGATACCTGAAAAGTACCAGCCAATATTTGTTATCTGTTAACTCTATGTAGCATAACTTGATCAAACCTAACTACTAATCCTTAACACGATTCTTAAACTGGAATAAATGTAATTATTAGAACAATGAATGAGCCACTCACAATTCTATAGACACACACAGTAGAATATTCTGGTGAAATACTAACTTGGCTGCCAGGAGTTAAGATTCAACTGGATAGGCTTCAATTTGTCCTTGATAATTGTCATCTTTCTCTTTTTTGTGACATTAACAAAACAAAACAAATGTTTTTGTGACAAAAACATTAACATACAAAATGGCAGACTGGTGTTAGAGATAGTAAGTTCTATAAAACTTTAGCACTACTATTTATGGACTTTCTCATTGTACACATATAAGTGTATTGCCATAAAATGCTTAACTATGCGCATGTTAATAATCTTTTGCAGAACCATGTGCATTCGTTTCCTCCTTTCAGTCAAAAGAGCACTTGTTATGTCAGGCACTGGTGTGGGACAAGAGAGCAGGAATACAACAACCCAATTCAGTTTAAAAGTGTTTGCTGGGATTATGAACAGAGCTCTAGAGTTCCTTTACATCAACTTAAGCCCATGTTTTTTATTAGAAAGAAAGCTTCTAATTTGAAAAGAACTTCTAATTTGTTTTCCCATTGCAATGGATATAACCCCATCTCTTGAACTAATTAAGCATGTTTTTGGTCTATGTTTTGCTGAACAGAGTACGTAAGAGTTAAGTCATTCATTTTGTTCATTATTTAGTGGCAGACCTGGGTAGGAATAGCATCAATTAAATTCTTAAGCATTAAACATGTGAACAGAACTGGTACACCAGTTATGATGTACCACTATGTTTATTATTATTATTTTAAAGATACGAACTATCCACAAGCAAATAAGGTTGTCATTAGGTTTCATCCAGTTTTCATCATGGTGCAAGAGGCTTAAAGGAATAAAACTTTTTAAATAAAAATGTGAGACAGACAACAGTGTAAAATCAACGAAAGGTGAATCAGTTGTTCAGACATGGCATTAAAAAATGTATTAATGGCATACAGCTGTACTTTTAAGAAAGCTAAACTACACTACAGTCATTGATGTCCTGAAGTCCTAGAGAGCATTTGCTGAGGTTTTTGTAGGATCTTATGTGTCCCCTGACTACCAGAGAAACTCTGGTAATTTACTCTAAAAATAAAACAAAGCTTTTTAGATTAGGGCTCCTTTCCAAGAGTAATCAACTGCCCGATGGTGTTGCAATAACAACAGCTTAGGAAAGTACATTGGCTGGCTTCATATGTCTCAGAGAAGAAGTATGTTGGTTCTCCTACAAATTTGTCAAAATAATCAAGCAGTTAATAAAAAGATTTACATAGCAAAGATGTAAAGCGTCACACAAGCAAAGGGAAAAGTGAATCCGTGATTAGCGTTTTGTTTGCGGCTTTTCCTCTCTCACATGTCGAGTAGTTTTCTTATCAGGCTTTTTGTCCCGTACCTTACGCAGTCTCCTGGGTGGTGGAGTAGATCTAGACTCGCTAGATGTATCACATGTGTCCTTATCCTCTGGGATGTTAGGGATTGCTGCACTGCTGCCCTCTAAGGTATTCCTCAGAGATGCATCTTCAGGACTTCCGATTTCACTGCTGCTCAAGTCCTGCTCCTCGTGGCATCGACGTCTTGGTAATCTGGCCATGTTAGTAATGGAACGTCCCTCCTGTTCACTTTTTCTCAACGAATGCTGAAGTTCATTCATATCTACCCCAGAATCTAGGCTGGTGTCGTTGCTACTGCCTGGCCTGTGCCTTCCTTGAAGTTCGATGACAGAGTGCCGGACCTGAGCTGCTGGTTTTCCATCCAGTGACACAAACCACGCTCGAGGTGGAATGGGAGAAGGTTTTGCCTTCGAGAGCTCAAGCAGAGTCTGTTCTGAGATTCCCTGGAGCTCGCCACGAAACGGGCCCATTCTGGCTGCCTCGTTCAGTGTTCCTGGTACAGAGACGGACTCAAGCAGGTGACTATAGCGACCCCAGATGACCGAATTAGCAGTGGAGGTCTGTGGGCCCTCCAGAACAGCCTGCACATTGCCGTCCTGCTGAGGGACTTTGGGCAGTGTTTGGGTATAACTGTCTTTTAGGCTGCCTTCGATCTGTGCTCCATGCTCTGCACCGTTGCGAGGAAAAGTGGCACATCTACTTCCAGCTGAGTCAGCCTGGGCCTGGGTATGGAAAAGCTCTGGAGCTTGAACAATAGCCACCGGCTGGTTGTAAATATGGAACAGCTTGTCTCGATACAATAAATTCGAACAGGATGCTTGACCTGAGCTGCTTTTTTCAGACATCTCTCTTAGTCTGGCTACTTCATCACTATTTACATACAAGTTTGGGACTGGAGCCCTAAGGTTCTCAAGACCTGAAGATCCAATGTTTTCATAAAGGTTCCCCACTGGTCGGCATACATTTTCAACATAGATGTTATAGTTGGCTTGATTTCGAGGAGATGCTGATACATCAGGATGGCCCACACCTTTCGTGGCCATTGAGTAAGACCTGTCACCATTATGGTACATGGGCTCATGGACATCGACTGAGCTGGTGGATGTGGTTTGGTCTTTCTTAAGAATCAACATTCTAGTGGAGTTCCATCGATTTCTCCTAGCCTCGTGGCTCAAATTCCTGCAAAGCAAATAAATCTTCATTTACTAAAACAATTCTTTACAAATCACTTGTTTATAAAATGCTGATATATTCTCAAGTCACTGTAAGGTAGCAAATCTGGATAGGTGATAAGACTAATCTTTTACCTGCAGTGACATAAAATCAGCAATAACAATCCAATCACGATCACAAGCGTTCCACCCAAGATGCCCATGAGAAGGTAGGTATGGTATAAGATGAAATCTATCGAAGTTGTATATCCAATATAACCTAAGTTTTCAAACAGAAATCAGTTTACTGGTCTGGAAGTGAAAAATGAATGTGCAAATCAAAACATATGAACAATTTTAATCCTGAATTATTTCTATATGAATGTGGATAGAGTGTTAGTTACATCATACCAGACAAACACATTTTGGAGTTAGGCTTTATAAAAATGTATCATAGCAAAAATTCCAAATGTAAAGCATGATGAGTGATAGATACTAGCGTGGCGTTTTAACAATTAACTAGAAGCACCATAGACCATCCAAATACTTTTTGTTGTTTTTTTTTGTTTTGAGATGTTGTTTTGGGGGTATTTTTATTTATCTGCACATATTTGTTCCATTTTACAACAAAAATTCTACACAAGATTTGCATGCATTCCTTACATTTAATTATTAGAATAGAATAGATTTGTCATTACACATATACAGATGAACAGTACAATTAAATTCCCTTTTCACATATGTCAGCTTGTTTGGAAGTTGGGGCCAGAGCGCTGGATCAGCAACCATGAAACCATGAAGGGTTAAGACAGGGTTAAGGGTCTTGTCAAGGATCAAACAGTGACTACATATCAGACAAATCCAGTCTGGACAACCAATCTCTGGTTGATAGCCCAAATATCTACCTACTAGTCTACCAGTTTTTCATGTTCACTTCCAAACTTAGGCAGACAAAAGAAAACACGCATACAGAAATGGCCCAGACTGTGTCCAACTCACAGTCAACTTGGTATTAAGCATAAAATTACTTAATTAAAGTTAAATGCAGTACATTTAATTATATAGGTTAAGTTATTACATAGAAAATATTACTCTTGTCTGCTATTGTTGTTAATGTTACATGAATATTTTAGAACTATCTAAGATGAAGACGTGTTTGACATGATGTTCAAAATGTTCTACTTTTGAAACATCAATCCAAAAACGAATATAAAAAACTATCTTAATCTAGAAAGTTGTCTAAAAGATTTTTGGCAAATAGGTCAGCAGTGGTTTGTAACTCTGCCATGCCTGCAGTTTGTTTACTACTCTTGTTTACTACACATATTATCCAATAGCTCTTGGTGTAGTTCTTCTGTACAAAATGTTTTATTGTGTTTATTGTTCGTGTCACCTCCTATTATGTTTTCTCACAAAAAGCTCTCACAAAAGGTTTGCAAAATTTACCCTGGAATTAATTTATATATTTTTTACATTTACATTGCTAGACTAAAGTTACAATGATGAGTGGCTAGAACCAGATTGTGAATTCAGTCTGGCGTATTACATTTTTTTCTAACAGGGCCTGGTAGGATGAACATATTTTGCATTTTTTTGGGTTGTCTTCGACTTAAACATATACAGTACATTTATATAAATTCTCAATGTTTGTTAGCTAGTACGTATTTGAATTTCAGTAATAAATGCAGAAAACCTGGCAAGCGGACGTGTTTAGATCTAAACAAAAAAAATGCTCAATGAAATTCTCTTAATATTTTAATGCTGTGAGGAAATTGTGCTTGTTCACTACACATACTATGTATGTGGATATTAAATGGTTTATTAAAACATATCTTGGGATTTGACAGTATTCATAAAGCCATGACTACACATACCATTGGAAGTCAGATAAGGTGCTGCAATCCAGTTTCCAAGATGAGGAGCCATGTAGGTCCAGACCAGACCTTTTCTCATCATCTGAACGGATCCTGTGCTTTTATTCACCCACACACCTGAGTCAAAAGAATATTCCTATTCAGGAAAACTCAACCCCTTGTAAGTTGTAATGCTTGGTAATGTATGAGCACGTTGAGCAAAATTACCAGGGTTAAAAAAAAATTGAAAATTTTAATATCAACTACTTTCGAATATATCTAGTTATAGGTCAGCCATGGCCTGGTGGTTAAAGAAATGGACATGTGATTGGAAGTTTGCTGGTTTGATTCTGAGAGTTGACAGGTCATGACTGAGGTGCCCTTGAGCAAGGCACCTAACCCTAACTGCTCCTCGTGCACCTTCTAGTGTTACTGTTTGCTAGTGTCAATGTGTGTTTCTTGGATGGCTCAGATATTATACCTAGAACAAGTTTTATGGGTTCTACAAAACATGTTCATAAAGTTCTTTGCACTCCGATGTAGAGCACTTAAATCACTCAAGATCAAGAGATCAAGTTTCATTCTCCCAGCTTATCTGGCTGCTCTCCGGTTGTTATTCTGAGCAGGTGGTTATATTAATGAATTACAGTTCATACCAGTTTATAATTCATATAAAGTGCTAATTCACAACTTAATTTAAATGATTTTAAACTCAGTGTGTGGCAAGATTATCAACAGCCCATAAAAACTTGGTTGAAGATAATTTCCCTGGAAAATTCTATTAGGATTCTATTTAAGAACAAAACTAAAACATACCATTATTTATATTCAGCATTAAATGCACTCACATGATTGTTCATCATATCTCTCAGAATGTTATACACTCACCTGTAGTCATGTCAAAAGCCCAGGCAGGCAGAGAGTCATTGATTCGGAGCTGGGTGTGGTACGGTAAAGGTACTGTGAACTGAATGGGTCCTCTAATGTCAATCTCTTTACCATCACACAGCAACTGAACACTCAACATTGCCACAGGGTTTAATTTCACATTTGTGTATCCTGAAACAAACAGAAAGAGTAAACTCAGCTAAATGTCTCTGGTATTCATTTAAAAAGTTTAAAAGACTGTAAACCCTGGAGTTCATCATTTGCGTATTAACCAGAGGAAACCCACACAAACATGGACTTCAGGTGCAAATACAATATTGCCTATGATTGTGTTTAAAATGATCTAAAAAAGGATGTATGTCAAGATGTAATCTATGATTTTCTTGGTGTCAAGTCACAGTGATCCACACTGAGCAACCATGATGTCCACATTTTATTTAAAGATTCTTTTTAAAAGCTCTTAACTGCTAGGTTAAAGCACTTTCACTGGAACCTTTCCTCCCCAGAGCACATTTAAATATTCCTGATATTATATTCATAACCATCCTGCATGTCTGTGTACCTCCATTGTTGTTGAAGAAGAAATGACTATCTTTCTCAGAAGGTGGTACAGAAACTGTCAGATAGGCAGTCACCATGGAGACAGTAGTATTTTCTGGCAGCATAAGAAGACTCTTGGGAAACTGGACACTCGGCTGAGTAGACAGGTCAGCTAAAAAATATAATCAATTATTTGCTGTTGTGTAGAAAAGTAAATCCTTCATGATAAATAATTTCACATAGCTGAAAAAAAAACACTTATAACAAAAATAAAAACTTATTGTAAAGTATGTGCGTACGTGCATGTGTGTGTATATATCGACCCGGTGCCAACAACAAAAACAAGTGTGGGTAATAATACCGCAAAGACATTCTAATGTCATCAATTACCAATTAATTAAAAGTGTATTTAATATAAAACACGGTGTAACAACTAAACATGTTCCCAAGATGTTTTTGTAATTATATCTTAAGTATGTAATGATAAAATGATGGGGTTTGTGTAAAAGAAAATCATTCTAGAGACACAGAAGTCAACAAACATTACCTGCATGTGACATTTACATACCAGATGTTTTTCGAGTAATCAACACAGTGTCTTCAAAAAGCCAGATGTTGCCTTGAGTTTGAGGGATTAGAGACACTGTGACAGCAGAAAAGACTGAAAATAGAGCAAAAGTTATATTATGAGTAACATAAAATTTATAACATTGATATTGCTGAAATCTAGAGAATGTAGATATTATACAAATCCAAATAATCTTTGCATTTCATGAAGGTTGTTGTACATAAAACTAAACATCTAACACAATTAATTAAAGTAACTTTAATTTCATTTATTGACATTTAGTTCCACACGGAACTAGAAGAACAACCGCACCTTAAATTCATCATTTAGGAATAAACACAGCACTGCTTGAGCTAAAAGAACAATAACTGTACAAGATTTTGGTTTGAGAACAACACAATATAAAACACAGTAATGATACTAATCCAGCATTTCAATTATTAATTTAATTGTTTACTTATTAGGGTGTTAATGTCCTGTTTTACACACTGGAGTTCATACAGGCCAGGTCTGGTTACACAAATATTAATTTAATTAGCTGTCAATCGATTAAAAACAATAAAATAATCACACAAAGTGCAGTAATTAATCACGATATTCCCAGTATTCCATAATACTTTTACTATGTAATATTTTATTATGTAATATATTTTAAATTACACTCATGACATGACTGGTTACACAAAATTGATCAGTGCATGGATTTTTAATTAGGGCTCTCGATCAATAAACTAAGTATTCACACAATTTGCAGTAATAAATGGTGATTCATCACTTAATTCTCTTAATAATTAGGATTTTAATATGTAATATAATAATATGCATAAAAGTTTGTAAAAAAAAAAAAACACGCCACTAAAACACCATTTGTACCCATCCATATACCAAGTAAACACATAGCTGTGTTCATTTTTGTTAATAATTTTAGATTAATCGCAATGTTTATTGCATAATTTTGACAACACTTATTTTAATGTGTTACGCACAAACAAGAGGAGAACATGAAAATATTCGGGTTGTCTTAGCCTGGAAATTGACCCTGGGACCTTATTTAAGTTGGGTGTGAACTGCAAATTTTTGTAAAAAAAAAAAAAAAAGGACAAGAGACATGAAGATGAAGATAAGGGACTTATTCAAACTTACTGGGCATCTTGGTGGTCTTCCATGGTAGCTGTATTGGCACATAAGCCTCCATGCTGGCCACTAAAGTGAGAGTAACTCCCGTCTGATAGGTTACATTGAGAAGCACCTCTCCATTCAGGGTCTGACAGGACTCAAGCAAAGATCCATTCATAAAGACTCGGACTGAAGCGCCGCTCAGGTAGCGCTGGCTGGATTCATCCTTCACCCACACCTTCAGTGTTAGAGATAATAATTCTAAATAGAAGGGAAAACTAGTGTTATTTACACGTTACATAATCCCAACTAGTCGAATCACCTGTTTATTAAGGGGGGATTACCAGCTAAATAAAAATTTACACAACATGTCTGCAGGTCTGGGTGTCTGCAGAGTCTGCAGGTTTGGGTGTCGGTTCTAAATTTACCAATAAAAATTGACTCACCCCAGCTGGTTTATCAAGGGATAATAAGGATCAGGGTGTGGCTCTCTGAACAAAATAATGAGCCCTGTAAGAAATCACCTTGTTTGTTTGTTGAATATTTTTTAGTGCATAATGTGTGTTTAGTGTACAGTGTAAGAAGCGTATAGTGTATAATGTGTGTTTAGTGTATAGTGTAAGAAGTGTATAGTGTATAATGTGTGTTTAGTGTATAGTGTAAGAAGCATATAGTGTATGTGTGTTTAGTGTATAGTGTAAGAAGTGTATAGTGTATAATGTGTGTTTAGTGTATAGTGTAAGAAGCATATAGTGTATGTGTGTTTAGTGTATAGTGTAAGAAGTGTATAGTGTATAATGTGTGTTTAGTGTATAGTGTAAGAAGCATATAGT
>JAOTRQ010110195.1:0-19577 GCA_028565875.1 Hoplisoma paleatum | reverse complement strand
TGTGTGTGTGTGTGTGTGTGTGTGTGTGTGTGTGTGTGTGTGTGTGTGTGTGTGTGTGTGTGTGTGTGTGTTTGCTAATACAGGTCTAAAGATCTAAATTTTGTGAAGGTTACACTATACAGATAAGTTCTCAAACAGCTGAAATGTAATTTGGCAGGCAGGTTGTTGGTAAATATCACACCGGGGAGTGATCCTTATAAAAGTCAGGGTTCGAACATAGTGTTGTGTTTGTAAGGTATGAAAAATGCTTGAATTTGGCGTAAAAAGTTCATAAATGATTGTAATTGTTGCCGTATTTCTGGGCAGTCTGACCATTTATTAAAAGGAGAGAAATAAAACATTTATAGCACGAATGAGAAAGATCCATTCGAATTTAAACAAAGGCTATAAATGATTACATTGACAGCATTTAGCAGGTCGCAGGGGCCCAACAATGGAAACGTGGTGGTAGTAGGGCTTAAACCAATGATCTTCTGATCTCTAGTGCAGTAACTTAACCACGAACTCATCACTGCCCAGCCATTACTGAATGAATAGACAGACATGCGACGTCTATTTAGTCCTGAAGTCCATGGAGCCCCGGGTGCACAAGAGTGGTTTTCGTCTACCGTGTACCATGATTGATACCTATGCAATGAGATATTTTTGCAATATTTTGTTGGACCCCTCCCCAAGACTTTGTTTCTGTTAGGAGTCAGCCTATTCTCGTGGAGGCCACCAGGAGGGGATAGGCAACGTCAGAACCAGAGAGATGTTCCAGGAAACTACAATTCACAAAACGAACTACAATCCCCAGAGAACTGAGGGGCAATCAGTGTCAACAACGTGCACCTGACTGAGAAGGGATTTAATCTGTGCACTTCTTGCACGTTTTCTTTGGTAGGGCTCACGGTTGTAGCGGTGTCGGTTAGTGACCCGTGAGGTAATATCTTCATAGAAGCTAGGGAAAGCTTTGCTTCTGGGTGTGGCCTGAAGATCGGCCGAATGAATTTCTATTAACAAAGGATCAAAGGTTTTGGTTCCAGCCGTCAGAGCGCCGGTCTGGGTCTCGATAGGAGCGTCAGGAGAAAGTCTGCGCATGCGCATAGGTTCCGTACACAAGCACCTGTACTTCTAGACTTCATGTAGGACTGTAAAGTATTGTGAGCTGCTTAGTGAAACACAACATAGCAAGTTTACACAAACAACAAACCAACTTTACACCAAGATATAGAACTTCAGAAATGTTTTCGAAGCTTCTTCATCTTCTCGTCAATAAACATTTCTTTCTTACATTAGTAACACTGATTGGAACAGACTGAACAAACACTTGCACATTTTCCTACTGAATATTATTAAAGTGTTTGTGCTACCGTTGGATAAACAGACTCTCCTCATGAATCTGGCTTTCTATCGTGGTACATATACTTTTCTTAATTTGTTCAATTTACTTATCCCATGGGCAACCGTATTTAAATGCTGCAATCATACTTCTGGTGTTTGCGACAGAATATCTTGATCCTGGCTGTACCAACTGTACCAATTATAAAACACAAAAATAGAAACATTGCAAAAATTTCATCACGTCTATGTAAACATTTGACTGGATCGGCATGAGCAAGACTGTGACATTTAGAAGATAAGAAGACACACGAGGCAAACGATGAGGTCCATTTCTTACAAAAATCATTCTCTTTTAATGTTTCTGCTGCTGGTTCTTACCCCTGCTGGTAAAGTCGTGTCAAAGGAAGCTACAGGTTTGAGAGGTCGGTCCAGTAACGGCTGTGTCTATAGAAGGTAAACACGAGTGCCAGAAGCGCTCATTTACCAGTGAGGCGATGCACGGCATTGAGAATGCAACTACTGTACACCTCGATGCCTCCATCCTCGAGAGGCGGCGTGAGCAGCAGCCATCCAGAAGAGGTTCGTTTCTGATCTTTGTTCTGTTGGAACTAAAAAATGTAACATCTAGCTGCTGTATAATAGGACTCTGGACACACTTAGATTAATACTGGAGACTGAAACTGTGAAGAAACATAAATCAAATGTTTCAACTAAAAACAAACCTTTAAAGACTTTTAAAGTCGTCTCCTTTTGCTTTGATGACAGCTTTGCACATTGGCTCAGGTGTGCACCTTCAGACAGTGTTACTGAAGAATATTTAAACACTGACGATGGACTCAATCGTCCTCGCAATTCATCGTTATCATCATTTGCTGGGCAGTTTCTATTAAAACTGCTCTGTTAGATCTGTTAATCATGTCAAACGCCTAACAGACTTCACGGCAAGTGAATAGAATAGTCCTGCTTTATAGAGATAGCACCACCCACTGCTAATCAAGCATATATTTACACGTTGTCCTATTAAAAATAATTTAAAAAAGAAAGAAAATGAAAAACGTTTCTCTGTTATCATAAATGATCGGTATCATTTTTATTTTATTTTATTTGTTCAACTTTTATTATTTAATTATCGCTTTTAGTTTTAGTCCATTTTCCATTTTCTTTTGCCTACCACAGTTAAGAATGAAAAGCTAAACACACATTGTGTAACCATGATTCTTTATTTTTGAAAATACCAGTATAGGTTTGTAAATGAAATCAAGGTCATGATTATTAATATTCAACTGCTAAATGAATATGATCAATGATACTTGCGTGCATGTTTGGGGGAAAAAAGAAATGGGCAATATTCTTGCACGGACCAGTGCGGTGTGGCACCGGTCCCAAGCTGGACAAATAGGGTTGCATTAGGAAAGGCATAACATGTGAAATCTATGCTCAATCAATAATGTGCATCACGATGCGCTTCGGCAAATCTTAACGGGAACAGCCAAAAGAAAACCATTATACAACACTAATACAAGTGCCAAAACTCTTACCAAACAAATAAATCAACCTTTCACATTAGGCCTCGAGTTCGATAGTAGTAGGAACTAAACCGTTCCCCCTACCAAACTCATCAGAACAAATCCTTGAGGCACCTGCAGTTACACCGACCGCAGTCGAAAGATCTAAATTGCGTCAGAAAGTGTCTCTCAGTAGATATTTCTATGTACTGACATTAATAGCTAATCAGGCCAAAGTGGGAAATTACCATATTAACACCAACGTTATCCGAGACCGCATGGGGTGCTTCTCTAACCATCACTTATGCATCTAATTACTGAAATCGGATTACAAATCTGCTCCCTTATGCATCTCAAGTGGAGAATTGATTATTTTTTTACTAAATGCTATGAAGTCTGCTAGGCTGTGTTTGTGTGTGTTAATGTTTGTGTGTGTGTGGTTCATAAACTACATTTAATGGGTAAGAACATCCAGTCATCTGTTGTTAAACAAAAAGAAAATATTGTAGGTTTGATGTACAGTAATTATAATCGGAGCGTCTCCGAGAGACATTTCTCGCCTCCTACAGGTCAACAGAACTGACAGGAAACATTTGCATAAGATTTTATAAAGTCTGTAAAAAAAGAAAAAAAAATATCAAAAAACTAGCAGCAAGAACGAGATTTCAAGATCTGAATGAGGGAAATGATTAGATCAGGGGTCACCAACCTTTTTGAAACTGAGAGCTACTTTTTGGGTACCAACTAATCCGAAGTGCTACCAGTTTAATACACACTTGTGACATCACACATTTATAACCTTTAATGACATGTTACTATTAATAATGAATGATATTCATCTATGTGAAGATGCTGATCATGTCAATAATTTCTCACAATAATTCTCAACAATAATTTAATAAGGTAGGAAACAAATAAATATCAATATGCAGAATATGCAGCTGTTTTTAGAACAGGCCCACATGCAACTCATGATGTCCTTTCGGGTGACCTGGTGCCCACGGGCACCCCTGTGATTAGGACAAAGGTACACATTTTTAAAGCCTATAGAAGCGTGTTTGCCAACCTGGGAAGGGTTTTTTCGGCGGTTATTCACACTTATAATTTATTTTGAAGTAATTTAATAAACAATTTTGAAAAATGTTGTCATTACATACATACAGATCCACAATATAGTGAAAATCTTTCTTCACATATCAGTCAGCCATCTTACAGCACCGCTTCAGTTTAAATTATTTCATCGAGAATCCCATATTTGGGGATTACAGGGGGCAGGAAGGGCAACCTGGAGCAGACAGGGTTAAGGGTCGGCTGTATTTATTATATAGGTTTCATTTGACCTGTATATACACTGTAAATGTCCGGTGGAAAAAATATCTACCCGTTGTTTTTTTGCAAGCACTAAACTGTATTTATTTGAATGGACTTATTTATAAATAGATGTGTGTGTGTGTGTGTGTGTGCTATTCGGCCATGTGAATACTGAGCACGATTTTAGTGACCCCGACGTGATTTCTGGTGAAGCGTTGCATTCGATGACCGTATCGAATGAACCGTCGAATGTAGGGACTTGAGAAGCGGTTCATTTTTTCCAAGGACATGATAGGGATTGACTGAGCCACGTTTCAGCTCTGAAAGTGAGAGAATTAGTGATGAGTGAGTAAGTCAGTGTATAAAGGCTCTGACCCTTGGGGAAATGAAATATATTTAAATACTTGAATAGTGTAGTTGAAATCTATGCAGTCATAATAAGGATCCAGTAACGTGAGTAAATGTAATCGGTTACTTTCCACCTCTGGAAAGCTGGCCGAGTTATTTACAGGCTGACCTGATAACAGCTCAGAAGAACTTGTCAGTGTGAACAATAAGACCATCATTTAACCATCAAGGACTTCACGCTCGTGACGCACACCACTCTTGACCACGAAGCAATGGAGTGGAAGGGTCAACAGGAATATGCCAGAAGCGATTTGTACGACCCTGCAGACTTCGGGGACGGAGTTCTATGGAGTGACAAATCAAAACGGAAACTGTTTGGTCACATGGATCAGCGGTTTGTCTGGTGGAGGAGAAATGAGGCCCTATAACCAGAGAAATATTTTCTCCTGGGTGAAATATGGAAGTAACGATGCGAGGATATGTTTTACGCTGTTTATGGCATCGTGGTTTTTAATACAAACTGATCTACGAGACTTTGAAGTCATATTATTATAACCACTTTTTACGTGAGAGTCATAAGATACATTAGGATTATTCTGGCAGGTCAAGTCAAGTGACAAAAACGTTTGGGGCCATATTCAGGAACCTAAACATCTAACACATTTCCCTGCCACATTGTTTTTATTTTTGTTTGTTCGTTTAACACCTTACAGGATGCTAATCGGACTTGAGATTTATACCCGGGTACCCAATAATCCTCAATACTGTGCAGCCCAGTGCTGTCAGATCGGTTTTTCAGGTAATGCACACGATTCTAATCACCAGTCAGACGAGTCTAGCACATGTCACCATGTGCTATTTTACAGTAACTGTCAAAAACTGTAATTTCCCTGCCTACAGACATACCGGATCGACATTCTGGATGGAGCAGAATGGTCCGATGGCTTTTAATTGGCCGGTTTTATGGAGACTGCAGAAAAGTAATAGCTACTCAGCAATTCTGTCCACATGATGGATTCTGCTGAAGCTCATGGGCTCTACAGAGGTGTCTGTGATTGTGTGTGTGTGTATGTGTGTGTGTGGTTTTGAGGGGAGGGGGTAGTCTATTCTTCTTCAGAAGAAAAGAAAAACGATACCTAGTAATAGTAAGTGCTCTTCATTCATACAATCTAAAGACTGTAATATCATTCTACGTATATCGTTCTTAAATTGAAAATAAAATGTGTGAATCCATATCCAGGATTCAGCAGATCCTGGAAAAAATGCACAAACTAGTGCATTGTAATACAAGTCTCGTGCCTGGATAAATAGGGAGGGTTGCATCCGGTTTAAAATGATGCCAAATCAATAATGTCAATCACAATCTGCTTTGGAGAACATGACCACAGTACAAAACATACTTTCACTTTTACTGAAGTAAAATAAAAAGTAAACAGAGTATGATGAGTAGAAGTAATTAGCTTCTGTCCACCTTAGTGCAAGTGTGTCCTTATCGACACATGACAGATCGATGGCACCTTCACGAGATGAGGCGTAATGGAGATCAGTGCGTGACTCTCCATACACGAGGCTGAACTTAGTATTGATCAGACGTCTGGGGGTGTCTGCAAGTTACGGCTCTCCTCGGTCAGGAGTACAACAAAATAATCACACAACAAGGGTTTGATTTACCTGTTAGCAAATGTTTGTCCCTGAAACACAAGAATTCCAAATAAAACCTGATGTTCTGGTCATTTCGTCGATAGAACGAAGTTTTCTCGTTTGATGAATGTATCTTCTCGCCCGATTTCTAACCCTCCTTCTCTTTCCAAATCGATTAAAGATCCCCTGTCACCTTCTTACAGGCAATTTCAGTTTCCCTGTCATCCGCTATTTATCTTGATGATTTACTTTGTTTTTTTTTCTTTATAGAATTTACCGACCTCGGGTATTACAAATAGAGGCATATTATTATCACAAGAGGTGAAAAGTTTATAATACTATATTATAAAACATTACTTCTTTACCTTTTTAAAGCTAAAGTACGGTATGTGCATCTCCAGTATAATGCAAACAGGTTGTCAAGTAAGTTGATATCATTCTCAATAACAGTAATTACAGTACAGTAATTACAATAGATGATGAAAACATGTTGATACAACATTTAGACATTTAGAAATTCCTAATGTGTCATTTAGTAGCTTACGGATTATACTAGACAACATTTTCTGTAAACTGTATAACCCAGTGCCTTACAACCAGCGGCTCTTGACCGTGTGAAGCTTTTAAAAAAAGAGTATAACCTATAATTTATGTAACTTATAATTGATCTTTAACTAACTAACAGTCACCCATCTATTTATCATTTAGTAGTATCGGCGCTTCAACTCTGTACTGTACTAATGCTCCGGACGAATCTACGTAAGGGTAGAAGATTACAAATGATAAATGATGCATTTATATGAATTAATCTTTAACCTCAATGCCTGGTCTCACCCTCAGCACTCTTAGCGGTACTGAGTAACCTGAGCCAACAGTTTTGGCCAAAGGAAATAAAAAAAAAAGACTGCAGCGCCACTCGGTCTTACTGCCTCACCCGAGACCAGATGGCAATTGGTACGATTGGCTCGCTTGCTCATAAGCTACATTAATCTGAACAGCACAGAGATGACATGTAGCCATTCGTCAAGGCGATCCTCTAACAAGTAAATGAATTAACCGCAGCCTTGATTGTGACGGTCCATGTCAAGGACCAAACGGAGCTTTTATTCAGCTTTTATAACTGCTATGGATATTCAACTTTCATTATCTTCAACATCTTTTATTAAAATATATTCCCAAAGAGAAACCTTGTGTGAAGTGAGCTGCGAGACATCGAGTCCATCAGACGAGGATTTGTATTGTGGTGGGAGTATCGATATCAACGTTGTGAATTGATATTGATCGAGTCGAATGTACTTTAGTTTCTTTCTCTACTGCACGGTAGCGGCACTGTTGGGACCCTAAACAAGACCCCCTTAACACGTTCAGTGCTCAGATAGTATCTTGTAATATTGTAAAATTACTAATTGCTTTAAATGTGATAGAGTAGGTCCGGACATTTTTTCCTGTCACGTGTGCACTGCATGTCTGGAACCCCCTTAGGAAATCAGGGTCCCCCCACACTCTGAATTACAGTGAAACATGAGACGGAAGGTTTTATTATTATTAAAAAAAAGTGTTACTACCTGTAAAACTGGTCTGTATTTACTGTATTTGTTTGATACAGCCGTGACCTGTTGGTTAGAGAACTGGGCTTGTGTTCAAAAGGTTGCCGGTTCGTTTCCCATGTACTGACTGGTCAAGACTAAAGTGCCCTTGAACTATGCAAGAACTGTTAATAGATCATTTATCTCCTCGTGCTTAGAACGTAAACTTTGACCGTTTAACTGGACAATAAATCAAGCCGTAATATCCTCATAGAAATAGTTTGATGACCCGAATTAATCTATTTAATTTAATCCTCTTTAATTCTTTTGTTTATGCAGCAAACACAATCCAATCAAACGTGGTCAAGGGATCATGCAAACTGATGCCATTGCTTCATTCAGCTTGCTTAACAGACGTTTTTGGGACACAATGGGGTTAAAAGCAAACAGCGCCTAGTATTTCATGTTTTGCAGGACTTCGATGTGAAAGCATTTATTTTTTAATTTTTTTCCAGTTTCCAAGGTGCGCAGTTCAGGTCAGGTAGACTGTGATGTCAAGCCGCATAGCGAGAGAGACGGTAGGACCAGGGCCTGAGGTAATAGATCCTCCCGGTGACAGCTAGCCCGATGGCTTCGGAGCTCCCTCATGCATTTTGGTCATTACACTCCACCAAGGTGCTGAGGTTCAGCCGCATCCCTCGCGCATTTCAGTTTTGATTAATAAATAAAGGTTTTTTTGTTTTTTTTTTACCTTTTGAAATCTGCATCCTGGGGTCCATATTCTCTGTTTGTCTTTCCTTTTAAAGCACACACACAGTTGTAAATCCTGATGTGATTTAAATGTGTTTGTACTGATGTATGAGAGCAAATCTGAAACTCATGGGAATCTCAGCAATGATGATGTCCGACTCTGTGCTTATATATCTCCTTTCATTTTATTTTTAGCATTTATCCAAAGCGACTTACAGTTATTACAGCGAAAGATCGTTAAGGGTCTTTTTTAGGGGTCCATTGGGGCTTGAACTGGCAAGCTTGTGGTGTATAACCCAGTACCTTAACCATTAAGCTATCACGGCACCCAAAGTGAGCATCATTCTTTATAACCGATTCGATTACGATTCAGGATAATTGATTAAGTCAGTATCTTGTGTTGAACAGGGTGTGTCTCTCCAAGGAATGCTATTTACGGTTTGATTTTCAATCAAGTAGAAGTCAGCATTAAGACAGAAACGTCTAATAAGATATGATGATAAATATGATAAAATTGGGATGAAAGAGGGGGGAGGGGTGTAGATGACATGATCTTGTACTGAATTGAATCCCAGTTTGTATCTGAAAGGGTTTCTTAGTGCCTGAAAATATTTCACACTGTATTAGCAAACGGGACACGTCATTGTAATAAATGAGCAGGTCTGCCAACAATTATGCAATAAATGTAAATGGAATGAAATAATTCCATTCTATGGAGGCATAACAATTAGATTCTGTACCTTCAGCTCAATCTGAGCTGCGCCTGCAGTAACAATATCATTAATTTCAGCCGGGCATTAGTGTCAATTAATAAAAGAGTCATTAATTATACAGACAAGGTCATGCATATTTCTCGTTGCCAGACTCGTTTTGAGTTGATGAAAATGTGTGTATCCGGTGCATCCAAATTATTATTTATGTGAAAATAAAATATCATTTGATTTATTGAATCACAAAAGGTTTCCATCCATCCATCCTCTAGTGTGTCTCACCCTGATCTTGAAAAGGATTAAGCGCTGGTAAAACTAAACACCTTAACCGATCACCAGTCTATTAACACACACGAGCTGACTGCATGTCTTTACACAGTGCGTCTACAGTCTACACAGAAAGAACTTGGATCAGCTCACTCGGGAATCAATCCCGAGACCAGGGGCATCCAGGATGGTCCATGTGAGTCGTTCTAGATGTTAGATCATCTTCATGTTCATAATATTATTAATAGTTTGAATACGAGACATCTCTTCCCATTACATCCTAAAGCGATTCGCTTTTATGTCTTACATGTTTTAAAAGATGAAGACACAAAGCTTTTTTTTCATGCAGCGCATCCACCATCCCAGCAACCCCGCTGCAAGCTCCCGAGCCGAATCGTCTGGATAGCGATTATGGATTCGCCCTAGATAAAACAGTCCGCCTGGGTTTTCATCACAGCAGTGGAGTGCTACAATTAATTTTGAAAAGCCACAAGCGGCCTTTCATGTGTCTCGTTTTTCCACGAATGAAGACTTGGACCAAAGAACAAATGCGTTGCAAAGGCTTAGAACACAGATTCAATTAGCTTTCGACCCGAGTCGTCACAGTTTTGTCCAAAAAAAATCCATAAAAATATTAAATAATTTGTATATTCGCCTATTTTAAAAACAATCTAAAAACAACGTGCGACAACCTGTTCCAGTCTGAGGGTTTTCATTAGTGGAGGTGATGGAGATAAATTGCTAATATATTTCGACGTTAATGCAACATTGATCTAATTATTATTCTTTGAAATCGGTTCCACGTCGCAAGTCAAACTTTTGAGCCCTGCAAATGAATCATTCTTATACTTTTTTTTTTTTGCAGCTTAAAAAGTTCCTGAACATTTTACATGTATTAAAGACTCAAACCATGAGCTTAATACCCAAGAACATAGATTAAATGATTCGAGCATAGATCCATTCTGGTGTGTGTGTGTGTGTGTGTGTGCCTTCTGTTACATTGTCTAGTCTTTTATTATTATTATTATTATTATTATTATTATTAATAATAATAATAATAAACGACTGTAAAGCTATCATCTGGCTTGTCTTTTCATTTTGTTTCAGCGATCCGGTGGAATCGAACCGTCACAGCCCTGCGATACACGTGAGGCACCTGCGTTGAAAATCTAATTGGATTTTTTCCATTTTAGAGACGAGCAAATGAGGCGCGATCAAAATGTGACGTGCTGAAGTGTCCGTGGAGGCTGGAATCATTTTATTTGAAATGACAGACAATTACAGAAAGCTTCTGGTTGATACTTCTTATAATAAATAATAATTATGACACGTTCTCTTGACATCTGTATTCCAGGTTTATAGTCATTCAATAAGATATTCATTTTTAATAACATGTTTACAGTCATTTAATAATATACACACCATGCTTATGGTCATTTGAATAATGATACTATTACTATTAATACTATTAGTAGTAGTATAACTATTACTAGTCAATAGCTAATAATAATAACATACATAATATTAGTAAGTTATATACAATATACAATACATATTGAAGTATTAATAATCAGCATAAAAATAAAACATGTAACAACAATAATAATAATAACAACAACAATAAGTAAGTTTATATTATATTTCTTCATCTCTTTTGGGACTTTTGTCCACAGTAAGGGTCACCACCATTTACTTTCTCTAATTACTCTAAATTACTTTACGATGGTCTCCATCGTTTGCAACACGTTGCCATACCAGACTCTCCCTGGTAATTTTATTTTACAGTAACATTTTAAAAAATCTAACAATCTTATTAAATAGGCTGATGTGGTGTGCAGTGGGAGACGCAGAGATTCTGGCTCTATAAAAATGCATCATAGGAAAAGAAAGCAGGCGGGTCGGGTCAATTGCAATCCTGATTTGGGTCGTTCAAATGTTCGATGTAGAGTAAAAAAAAAACAAATCCATACAAACACAGGAATTGAATTCCTCGTCCTCTATAGCAGTCTAGTCGATTTGTTGTGGAGTTTGTGGATTTAGGTCAACCAGTGATTGTGTGGAGTACATTACAAGTTTAATTAGACTCAGACGTAATGCTGTGTGTAAGAAATGGGCCAACTTCACCGGACACACACACACACACACACACACACACACACACACAGCTCAGCCTCCGATCACGCCCCCTCTGGTCGGCACGCCCTGACAAGGCGCACCTGAGGGCAATTGTGGAGGACTAATCGTTTTATGTATATAAACCCGAGTTCCCCCAAGCTCGGGGCCAAATCATTGTTTCTGTGGTTATAGTTTGTGGTCTAGTCTGTTCTGGTTTGTTTGGTTAATCCTCCGCGTGCGTGCGTGCGTGCGTGCGTGAGGCATTTAAAGACGCCCTTCATTACCATCCCACAATTCCTAACAGAATTACCATTGTGTATTAAAAGTTCTTCAGAATCGACTGGGCCTCGTATTATTTTACACAAAACAAGATGTGACCTACGCTAAAGGATTAGCTAAATGCTAATCCTAACGCTAACACCTAATGCTGAACCTAAGCTAAGCTAACACAGGATTAAGGTTATTAGAGGGTTGGGCTGTGAACCCAAAGTTTGTGTGTTTAAATCCAGGCTCTGCTACACAGTCACTGTTGGGTCCATGGAGCGAGACCCTTAACCCTGTCTGCTCCAGGGGGCGCCGTACGTTGGCTGACCCTGTACTAGCGCTTTGACCCCCAACCTCCAGACAAGTTGGGAAATGTGAAGAGAAACATTTTGTTGTACTGTACATCTGTATATGTGTAATGACAAATGAAAGGCAATTTATTTAATTTAAAAGATTTAGTGCTATAGTGATTTCCACGGGCCTGTTGGACGTCGGTCGGAAGTCTCCATAGCCATTCGAATTTGGGGCCCTTTTGAATCGAGGACATCGCATCGATCATTTGTGTTTCATGTCTGCAGGCGTGTCCAGTGTTTCAAAAGACCACGTGCATTTAATTTAACCCCGTTCAAACTAGGACAACCTCTGGAATAGAAAGTGCTCCATTCCTAACATAATAATGCCATGTTTTTGTATAACCATACAATAAACATAAACGCCATAAACGCAGAAAACGCCATCACGTGCCAAGACTAAAAGACTAGTAGCTGGAAGCTTCTTTCACTTCGCTGATTTTGTCCAATTAATTAAAACCTCCTACGGTAATTTTTGCCAGGAACGGTTTGGCATACTGGCCAGCTGTTTTAGGCAATAGAAACCTTTTCATTTATTAATTATTCTCAAGGTAACTGAGCGAGAACAGTTTCAGTATTGTTGTTCCATTCGCTTTTTTAAATTTTAATTAAGACCGTGTGGAAAGAGTGTGTGTTGGTGTGCTGATAATGAGACCAAAGCTTTACTGTAGGAAGCGGTAACTAAGTTTTGTACTACAGGATGAATTACCCCCTCCCTCCTCGCCCAACCACACACACACACACACACACACACACACACACACACACACACAATGAAGAATAATTTAGTGTGGGCTTCGAGTTAAACAGAGTTGAAGATCGTTTAGTAAATTTGATTCTTTTTTTTAAGTTTTTCTTTCAGGCTTTTTAAAAAGAGATTGGAAATACGTCGGCCTTTGTGGTGGGGCAGAGTGACGACCTTGGCCATGGAAGGCATGAATGGCAGCGTTCTCTCTTAGCAGGGACTGAGCCCAGTGTCAATACACCTCAAGGGCAGAATGTTAAAGTGCATCGCCGCGTTCCTCAACCCACCACCCCGTCCCGGTAGCCACATTAATTACTGTCTGTGTGATTCCAATGAGGTTATTCTTACTGTCCCAGCTTTCTTCTGACACACATGACCTACACCATGCCAGCTATAATAATACCATGGTGTTAATAACACTGTAATAATGTTCATGTTGTGGATTTCAGCTTGAGAAATTAGACCTTAAAACTGTAATATAACAAGGCACTCGAATACTCATTGGTGATTATATGTAGAACTAACTCAGCCCAAACTAGGTTGTAAAGACTCATTAGATCTTGTAAATGACCATCAAGACCACCAAAAGCTTTTTCCATCGAACGCACAGATATCGAACAGAATTAAACTCTCAGATGAAGAAAAACAAAGAGGTGGAATTAATGGACTCTCGTTGTATTGTGGACTAAAGGGACACAAAGATGAATGCATCCTACAAACCGACGCGGGAAATGATGAGTCTAAACAATTCCTCATCTTGTAAATGTGTGTGTCTTTCAACATCGATAGATTCTAATACTGCCGGCAATACCTGCTAGGCAAACAACTGAACATCCTTTTCTATGTTCACCGAAACTGAACATCGGTGTTCCTGTGAGACTTTTAACGGGGTAGAAGGATAAGTGAACAATCATTCCTCTGCTGTCAATTCTGGTCCCTTTCACAAGAAAACATTTTTCATCCCTCAATCTCTTTGGATTCCTGTCGCTTTTAGGTACCCAAGGTTGGAAAGACGGAACTCGGAGCCAAATGGAGTTCCATTTCTCAATTCTCTGGCAAGAAATCCTTGTGGAATAAATCAACTTATCTACCCGCTCACAGAACACCTCACAGCGATCGCGTCATCAATTAATGACCTGATTCTTTGTCTCGACCAGCAAGATTTTCCCCCTTATCACACCCAGGAACCCAGGTTATGAATTCCTATTGATGCCAGAAGCTTCTTTATTAAAACGCATGATAGAGTCTTAAGACTGTGTACGAACCTGAGATCACAATAACGATATAATATTACATGAATGTACTTTTATACTCGTCCCTTTGACTTCGGAACAAATAAATGTATGTGTGACCCTGTCTAAAGTCGCCAGATCTAATTAAGAGATAACGAGCGTTAAGGTGAATAAGAAAGTAAGAAAAATGTCAAACTTTGTGTGGGTTTATTCCGGGTACTCTGGTTTTCTTACACAGTCGAAAAACATGCACTAGATTGATTGGAGATGTGAAATTGTCCCATAGATACACAACATCCCCAGAGCACTGCATATAGAAGCTGAAGAAAGACCTGAAACCAACTCTGGGTGGGAGGTCGTAGGGGGGAGCGGATCAACTAATGGTCAGATACGATCGGTCAGTTAATGGGTACCAAAAGCGCTTCAAAATAACTACAAGAGCATGCAAATCGTCCAACCAAGGTGTTAAAATGACAAATGGTGAGAAACCGTTTTATGTTACGTGGGTTATGACTGTAGGGATGAATGACCAAATGCTTCTGCAGAGTCTTCACAGAAGAATTTAGCTGCGTTACCGCTTTATTTACCTCTATGCTTGAAAAGGTAAATAATCTCAACTTAGTCTTTTGAAAACTGCAAGACCTGTCTCACTCCAGCTCACATACCAGAATACCCTGATCTCAATCGGACCAGTATGTTGGAAGTAGATAACACGGAGACAGGAATTGGAGCCGAACTTTCTTAATACCCAAAATTACTCTCTGGAAAAATTCAATCCAAGACACCTTCAGACGAGCAAGTGGCCTCGTTTTAAAACCTGCTTTATTTTCCTCAAATACACAAAGCAGTTTGTTTTATGTACACACGTCCAACCGAGTAAGATGAAGATGAAGAAGGTCCAGATTGTGATGACTAGTTAACTGGTTCAATGAGTTTTCTAAGGTGTTCCCAGTAGACACTGGTCAGTATCTATTAGAAATGCTCCAAGGAAGGAACTGTGGTAAACCAGCCAACGGATCCAAGGCTCATTGATGCACTTTGGTAACAAAACTGAACCCTAGTTAGTTAGAGTAGTATAGATCAATCTTTTTATTAGAACTAGCATTAAAACATTCACCTAATGTGTTACGAGCTAGTTTTTACAATCCATGTTCATGAACGAGTCCTGGCTGCCCAGAACCATGTCGCCAGTTTAAAAGAGATTCTTTTACTGATATATCAAAAATAAGTTGACACACAATTGCTGCAATAAATGTAGATTGTATAGATGATACGTTCTAAATATAATAGCTTTGCACTTTACTCTTTTATATCTTTGTACATTATCATATTATAATATTGTACGTGCTGCTATATTATATTATTCCATATATGCAAACAGCCACCAGCCACGGACGTGTACCACTGCTTATATATACACATTTACAACGGTCACTGAATATTGTACATACAATATCGCACATATCCAGACTTCCTCTGTATATAATCTAATAGTTTTGCATATTTGGAGTTTAATGCTCCTGTGTATTGTTGACTTACTTGCAGATTGTTATTTGTTTTTTTATCCAGATTGGACTAGACAGGAATCATCAGCCGGAACCAAATTCCTTGTGTGTACTCACAAACGTCTCTAATAATCCTGATTGTGGTTATAAACCGATATGATAATCATTGTTAGAATGAGTATAGTCCTTATTTAAATATTAATACAAAGGTGAAGTCACTGTATGTGTGTAAATGCTGTTTTAAATGTGTGCATTGATTTAAAGATATAAAGAGCAGTTTTTTATTTGTATCCTCTGACCAGGATGTAGTAGCAACTTGATTTGGGGGGGGGGGCAGAGAATCACCTACACGTACACATTTCTGAGCTGCCAGCGTTACAATTTCATTTTGTAAAGACGTCCCTTGTTTCAGCAAGACCATTCCAATCTGCTTTCTGCGGGTTTTACAGGTGCGACACGCGAGAGAAATATAAGCCAACAGAGACCTTCAACCTTGAGCTGCTGAGGTGTTATACCGAAGAATTTCGGGGGGGAAAATGTACTTTGACAGTTACCAAAATTGGTGTCCTTATAGTCCCCGAACGATTACTGTAGATGTTAACAGGATGTGTGGTAACACACGGTGAGAGTCCAGCTGTTGTCAGTGATGGTGATACAAGATCTGTTTGCATCTATGCATCACAATTTACTTTTATTTTACTGTAGTTAGATATGGTGCATTGCCTATTTTTGTTTTTTTTGTTAATAAAGTTAGTTGAGTCTTCCATGTCCTTGCTTTTATTGTCTCTCGTGCCATCATATTTAATTTATTTCCTTTTCCTCTTGACTCAGCACTGCAATTGCAATTTTGCATAAAATGCATAAAAGCATGACACCAATTTGCTTAGTGGATCACTGCTGCCGTATAACCAGCGATAATCCGACCAACAGTATCCCAGAATTCAGTGCGATGCAACTTCTTTCTTTTTTTGGGGGGGGATAGATTTTATGCCACATGCTCTTGGGGACACAACCGTCTTTGTTTGTCCGGCATTGCAATGCATTGGTTTATGCATCCATAGGGCTAAATTACCCTGTAGGGCAATTCATACATGTACATAATCTGCATTATAACTCAACAAGGCAGTTCACTTGGTCTTCAGGCCCAAACATCAAACATCAAAATGTTCCTTTAATATAAACACGAGTTGTTGCTGCTACCCATTATCGTCTTTATTGTTCCAATAAATAAAAGGTTCAGAAACCTTAGACCCGAGGCTTTAGTAAACCGTTCATGGTTAACAGAGACATACTTAATCATTTCATTTAATGGTGCACATTAGTAAAAATAAATGTTCCAGATAAGCATTAATCCATTGTTCCTATTCCAGATGTGTCGGCTTACTGAACCTAAACACAAGCTAAACACCGGACCTGAGATCGCACAACTATTGATGCTTCTTCAGACTGTGAAATCTAAGTGAATCGAGTTCGAGTTGAGTTAAATAAGTAATCTTTTCCCCCCGAGACTCCAAAGTGCTTTTAATCAAGTGGCTAAATGGAGAATTAGTTACACCGAATTAAAAGTTCAGAGCAATTAAAAGTCATTTTCTTTCACTTTAAACATTAAAAAGAGTTTTGCTTCA
Organism: Hoplisoma paleatum; assembly: GCA_028565875.1. Classification (NCBI taxonomy): domain Eukaryota; kingdom Metazoa; phylum Chordata; class Actinopteri; order Siluriformes; family Callichthyidae; genus Hoplisoma; species Hoplisoma paleatum. Next base: position 2,360 of record JAOTRQ010110195.1, on the reverse strand, counting down.
CGTTGCCTAGAAGATGAAAGCACATTTGATTACAATTCCAATCTAGGTGTGTTTTATTCACTTCATTTCTCATATTTATTATTAAACTTGGTATTTTATGGGCGTATCGATACACCCGAAGCACTAAATGTAATTCCATCCATAATGCTCCCATTACCAAGATTATTGATTTGATATGTTCTTCTTCTTTTAATGTTCTTTATACCCTTCATGAGACGACCCATATCAATCTGGGCTTGGAACTGGAACTAAGTGTGCATCGTACACATAAACCATTTATACACATAAACATCATGGAAACCATCTTGCATGATTATTGAGCTCGGAACTGTTTTTACAATGTAATGCATCGCGTGGTGCATCATCAAGGTATTTACGAATCAGCCTTTCAAATGAATCTGACCACATGTTTTTGGACTGTTTTAAGAAAGAAAAGCTATGTCTACACGGAGACGGCATCCTGCCCGCCGATGGAACCAGTGAGTTTAACCCTGATTGCGTTATATCTTTTTAAAACGGTAAAAACGTTTTACGTGTACAACTGAAAGGTACGGTCTACACTGTCATTGTAAAATATTATCGTTTGACCGAGGCCGATCTTTTAAAAACAGAAAAATACATCTACCATCCTAACAAAAGCAAGGACGGGTGATTTCCTGTTGACCTCATATTAAGGATAAATGATTGCGCTCCCATTGCAGTCCTCGTCGCAGCGCTTTGATAAATTTAATTTGAAGCCTTCGGTTCGTGCGTCTGGCAATTATCTCCACCCAGCAGCGGCGTTTGCATAAATCAGGGGTTTCTTCCTAGTCAGTTTTCTTTTTGGTCTGCTCTTTTCTCAAAACAACCTTGTTTCTCCCGCCGCAAGCTGTTGCGCCATTTCCCGCGGGTAACGCTGGTCTGGTGTTGAGTCTGTCCTGCTGTGGTGGTGGAAAGAATTTAATTAATCAAATGTTTGGCTTGTACTAGTTGTATTTTCTTGGCATCTACAACATCAGACGTTCCACCTCGTTGCCCATTGATTGTTCATAATGATCCGGATTCTGTCAGGAAGTAGGAACACAGCCTGAATGGGGCAACAGGTGATTTTATCTTCACTTTATACTTACACCCTAACGTCCATCCAGCAAGCAACACTGTCCGATCTCGGCGTCACCACTCGCCTGGTCACTGGGGTGCACATTGTAGTGCTGGTCCCATGCACAGGCAAATAAACGGTGCTAATCAGGGAAGAAGTGGCGGTTCTAGAACGTCTTAACTTGAGCGGCATTAGAAATAAAATGCTGAGTGTCGTTTATTGCATACTTAGTTTCTTAGTTTTAATATATATATATTTATAATTTTGCATAGTCTGATTTCTATATTTTGTCTTTTGCACAAACACATTAACAAATGATCGCATCTATGTTTACATTTTCAGCAATACGTGGACACGTTTATGCAATTACAAGTGTGCACAATTTTTAAGCAATTGAGAGTTAAGGGCCTTGTTCAGGTGCCCAACCGTGGTGACTTGGTGGTTGTGTGCCACGGACCATCGACTTGCTAATCACTGATCCAGAACCTCAACCACAAAGCCCTAACATGTACATTTACAGCATTTATTTACACGTACAAGGGCCTTGCTCAAGGGCCTCAACAGCAGCAGCCTGGCATCGGTGAGGATCTGAACCCGCCGCTTGCTTTGGAGCTGCAATGATTTATTGTTATATATTAATTTCTTCCAGTTTCATTATATAAGTCTAGCACACGTTAAATAAACAACATAATTTGGTATATAAAGTACTTAATAGGCGACACATTCTTAAAAAGCCTGACAAGTTAAGAAGTACTAAATGTAAATTCGCACCTCGTTCAACAGATTTGGACGTTCAATTACTTCACAAGTTCTTCTTTCTTTCTTATTCTTAGATACATATAGAAAAATTAATCTAATGCTGTCTGACGGAGACTCGGTCTGCTCATTAATATATTAGTGTGCAGGCTTATCGCTATGGGTTTAATGAGCTGAGAACATATAAACAGTACAAAATTGAGGTAGGTATGAGGTTGGATCACCCCAGACAGCGATGGGTCATGAACATGATCAGATTGTCCAGCGGTTGACGTGATGAGACTTTGCCCAAGTCTGTCCTGACTGTTTTCTTAAATGGGGTTGTAGTATGATTTATTATTATTATTATTAGTAGTAGTAGTAGTATTATGTTTGTTAATAAAATCATTGCAAATATTTAAACACCCAGAACGATGCTGGTTATATCATCGGATAATACAGTGGAACGCGTTCGGTTAACGAACGCCCCTGATAGCGTCCAATTCGGATAACGACCAACCATTTCACTAAAAATTTGCTCCGGATA